>JANHZU010006756.1:25570-40310 GCA_032468055.1 Acrochordus granulatus | reverse complement strand
AATAAAGTATTCCTTATGCAAATTAGTTTTATGATAGTACTGTAGAATGCTTTCAGTGATGTTTCATAATTCCATACTTTTAGTTTTTTCTGCACATGATCTTCTTGTATGTAATTATTATCCAACTCTCAAGGGGAACAGCATTCTAAAACACTGCCATCATGTGGCAAATACAGCTACAGTATTGAAAGCCTTAGTCCATGGAAAAGACTTCAGAGATAGTTGGCATTATGGACAGAAGAGTCCAGGAGAGGGAAGGGGTCAAAATTTAAAATATGATGGGTATGTCATTACAATCAAACTCTACCTCTTTGGTACATGCAGCATTCTCCCCACCAGCATCTAACCTATAATAACAGTGCACCGTTAAGGCAACAATAGCACTATCCAAGCCATAGTTTTTCAATGTGTTAATGCCAAAAAAGCTCTTGTTACCATTTACCAGGATAATTTATCCAATAGTAGACCGACAGCTGCATTGGACCTCCTCCAGCAGAAAAGATATGACAAACAGCTGCTGGCATGCAACAAAAAGGAAGCCATGAAAAACAATTGGACCCAATTCATTCAGGCAGTCAAATCTAATTACTTGGTCTCATTCTGCTGTATCACCTCAAGCTCCCAAACTTATTGTCCCTCCTGAGTGGTTTGTTACCATGGGACAATCTCCAGGGACCTGGGAGGAATATTTTCAGGAATTCTACTCAGACATCTCTGTTGAAAAGAGGGACCAGGGAAAACCCCAAAGGGGACCTAATTCTGCTAGAGGCTATAAAACACAGCTTGGACCACTATAACTTTACCTTTCTACCTGCATCAACATTTATGGCAAGTGGGAGCTTGTGATCATTGTCCCTATCTATGAAAAAAGAAAAGAAAAAAGGATGATCCTGCTAATGACAGACCAATCAACGTTTTTGACACAATAAGCAAGCTCTACACAAAATGCAATATGAAAATTCCAGGACTGGCTAAAACATGAAAACATGCTTGCAAAGGAGCAACCGTTTGGAAGACCAGTCCAACTTTGATCAGTACTCCATCATCTCATTGAAAAATACTCTCCCACAGTACAACCTCCCTTTATCCTGAACTAAATTGTGGGAGGAGTCCTTGATTGACTGACATCTATTTCATTTTAAACTTATGCTATATTAAGAGTCCTCACTCAAAGTAAGATGTAACCCAGGGCCATCTCACCAATGCCTTTGAAACTGAGAAAAGACTCAAACAAAGTTGCATATTACCCCCATTCTTATTAATTTTCTATATCAGCTCCATGATGGTCCACCTCCACAACACAAATTTTCATTCTCCAAACTTGCTAGAAAATATATCTCTGTTCTATTCTGTGCAGATGATGCAGTAATATTTTCAGGAATATCTATTGTTTTTAAAAGAGCACTGAGGGGGCACTAACACAGTACTGCAAGGAAGACCAACTAGAACTCAATTATCAGAAAACTAAAATCATGACATTTGCCAAAAAGCCCAAGTCTGAATCACAGAGTGAGCAGATCTTCTGCTTCAAATGCCTGGGGACAGTCCTTCATTCTGCAAGTAGTGGGAAAGCCCACAGGGACTATGTTGCTAAAAGTGCACAGAAGAACATATCTGCCATCTTTAAATTTCTTAAGATAAGATATTATCCTTTTATGTCTACAAAACTCAAATTATCCAAAGCCAAGCCAATAGAATAGCTTCTTTACAGTGTCCAGCTGGGTCCCTTCTCCAATTCTGTACCATTAGAACTTGTACAATCCAAATCTCTAAGATCAGCCCTTCAAGTTCTAAAATGTATCTCTAATGCTACCCTGAAACTAAAGAAATCCTCATGAAAATGAAGACTAATGTGTGGGTGACCATACTCAACTATTGGCTCAGACTATCTTTTATCCTATCTTGGCCTTGCCTTGGCTCAGACTATCTTGACTTTGCCCCATTAACTATGAGTGATGATTTTCAATCCACAAAGAAATAAGAGGTTGCCTTCTCTCCAGTTTTTCTAGTCAGCGTGGAATATGATCAGGCCAAAGTATTCTTAAACTGTGTGTAGTAGACACTAAAATCATATGGATCTAGCCAAGTCCCCAACTTTCCAGTAAATCCAACAGGTACTCTGCCTTCCTTATGGCACATTGAACTAAAAGTATCTAAACATCAGAAGGCCTTTAGTCTGGCACAGTGTCATACCCTTCTCTAATCTGTTTTAGAAGGATGATATAGGAAGATTCCTTACACAGAGACACTGGCCCATGTGTGACTGTGGACATACAAATACAACAGAGCATGTGCTTTTCCAGTGCTTATATTACAGAAAAATGCATACTAACCTCATCTCACTAATACTGTATACAGTAAATATCTAGGCCATATAGGATTGTTCTAGCATGCTACTTGCAGATACTACCTGCTTTCAGATACCAACCTGCTACAACATACTATGTTACCAGGTTCTGTGCAGCAGCACTTAAAATTTGTCAGATGATGGCCTGTGCCATTAATTAGACTTAATGAGCATCTAACTCTGGTTGACTTTACCTCACTCTGTTAGTATGACCATAATAAAGATTGGTTTGGTTTGATTCGATTCCATTTAATTTCAAGTATGGTTAATGATATCACCCTTGCTATCTTATTGTTTTTTTCTCCCCCCAACAACTACAATTATAGTGATGGTTGGCACTTCCTACTTACCTAAAAGAAACAAGTTAGTGCAAGGAGAATAGTTCTGAAATGTAAATAGTTGAACTCTTAAATCTTAACATACTATTCCATTGATAAGAGGTTAAAATTTCAAAATAAGTTGGGGGGATTGAATAAATAAATATTTGCTATTCCCAAGCTATCTTTCAAACATGTCTAACACTGCCTATATCTTATTTTTAAAAGGTCAAATTGCATGTCCAAAAGGTAACATTCACTCCTTTTAAATATATAACCACTGCCGAAAGTCATTTTTGAGTTTGGTGGCATATACATTTGATGAATAAATAAATAAAAATGAATGAGGGGTCCTTCCTTATTTTGGTTCTGAGTTTTAACCATGTAACCTGATGAAGAATTTTAAGAAATAAAATTCTGCAACTATTGGAAAATTTCTGTTAACTCAATAAGCATAAATCCATTGTGGATTTGAGATTTTGTTTCATTTACAGTCAATAGAAGTCCTGTAATTTTTATTGTATTTATTTATGCATATTTTATGTATTAAGTAGAAAGACTTTCACAAACATTAACATAATTTAATATTCAGGATAACATAACAGAAGAACAATGAATTGCTAGAGGCTATCCCAGTAAGAAAAATCAGAAATGGCAACCACACTTTCATGAAGATCAGTTTACCTACTTTGTGTATTCACTATAATTATAATATAGGTAATTACCATCTTAAAATATGAATACACTGTAAAATTTTAGGCCATGTCTATTATGTTCAAGTTTGTGCTTCTCAGTATCTCAGAAATAGAAGAAAAAAGCAAGCAGACCTCTTTTTTCTTTTGAGATAAACATGACCTGCATGAATGAGAATCTACACAGACATCAGAAGAACTTGTTTTCTAAAATTCTTTCTCAGCATTAGTTGTAGAAGTCTCTTATTTTCCTTTGTGTATCAAAGTAACAGGTGTTCACTTTCTCTCTGGGACTGATCAGAAGGTGTTCATCCAGTAAAAGTTGCTTATATGTATCCGTCACAATCTAATAAGGATGGATGTATATGTGGCGTTTTGGATGTGTATTTCTTTGTTCCCTTAGAGTTTATGATCTAGAATCATAAAAAGAAACCATGAGAAATATAGTATATATTTGTTCAGAAAGAAAGATGGTTAGCTTCATTGTTGTTCATGCGACTGGGCAGGAGGCTTGAGGATGGAACATTGGGGGAATTTTTACAGATTATTTTTCTCCCCAGCTGCCAATATAACCCTATCCAATTTCCATTTTTTTTTTGCAATTGTTTTCCCTCTCACACCAGATTTGGTCTTCTAGATGTTTTCTTTTCCTCTTTTATAATGGCACCAGAAAGCTATAATGTTCTGCATTGTTTGCATCTAGTGTACATTCTGTTTTTCAAACCCAATGTATGGTATTCCTACTATAAGTCCAGGGTCTAAATTGACCTAGTTTTAACACTATGAAAGCATTTAAAACAGGTAAAATGATCCCTGAGAGTAATAGGAAATAATGGTATATTGTTCTCTTGTGGAAAGAAAAGGCTGCCATCATCTTTAAGCTGTCCCAAAGGTCATGGCATGGAATGGAACAAATATCTCATTTTAGATATAATATTTCCAACAAGGATACCATATTATAATGACTTTTTAGTCCTAGAGACTCATGTGGACTCATTCTAAACATGTATAGCAACAATTACTACCAAAACAATGTTTACCTTTGTAGCTGACCACATACCAAGGTGTGGAGAAAGTTATTCTGAAAAAAAAACAAACCTAGAAAAAATACTTAGACATCTTGTAATAATAATTCATTTGTAGATTATGAAAGAAAATACATTGCAAGTTAGCACAAGCAATGCAGTTCAGATGGATTTTCTCTATTTGTTGAGGAATGAATGAATGAATGAATTCCTCAAGAAATTTTCCATGCATGACATCCAAAGTTCTCAACAGGTATACAAATTATATAACTTAAGAATACTTTCCAAAAAAAAAAGGAATTACAAGTGAAGAAAGAAAAGTTTCTATAAATTTATTTCTAATCTCATTTAACTCAGAGGTGTAGGTCTCATGATTAAAATAAGTACATTTGATAAATACTGTCATACCATCCATAAGGGAATCAATCTTCTCCATAAAACAGCTGGAAGCAAAACATTAAGTATCTTTCCCTTCTGTTTGTTGCAAATAGCACTTAGGTATTTGAAGAGAGGAAACAAAGGATTTAGGATTCCATGGGAATATTGCCAATCTGGCTGGAGCATAGTCTGTACTACATTCTAATGCTGAATGCCAAAAGAGCCATTTGCTACTGTTTGCAAACATCTCTACACTAATACAAAATCAGACTTCATCTAAGGACCTAATTAAGGGGAAAATATGTTGTTCTAGTTGTTGATGGCAAGGCAAGCAATTGAATTTACACCTTCTGTAGTGGAAACTCCAGAAATATATTTCTTGTCATGATCATCATCAACAAAAGTGAAAGTACATGATGAAATGTGGATGGAAATTATTCAACACATGGTTTCTAAGTGGTAAAAGCATCCAGATGTTTATGTTAATGTGTTGTTTTTGGATGGATGGGATCTTCAATGAGCATCCTGTTTTGTGACTGCATTTATATGGCGTGCTTAAGCTGGTTACTGAATTATCTCGTATTATGGATTTACAATATATTGAAATTTAAACTAATCAAAGTAGCTGGATGTTAAGAAACAAAAATATTTAACCAACACTGGTCCTAAACAAGTTTAGCATTTTGTATAAATGCATCTGCTAGGTTAGAAATGCTCAGTATTTCTACTTCTGCATTACGCAATACATTATGCTTATGTATTGCTTACATTTTGATGACAACTTTTAGTTTATGAGAGTAGTTTGTTTTTAACAATATTTATTTAACTGTCTGTGTTATATTATAGTCATTCCTAAAACCCATTTCAGTATCTTCATTGTTAGTTGTTACGTTAATTGCTGTTCCTGTTGACATTAGGATGGTCTTTATATTAAATCTTAGTCCCATTTTTATGATGCTTTTCAGCTTTCATTATTACAGTTTCCAGATAATTTGTATTTTCACCTAGGTGAGTAATCAGTAAATATCTTGGAACCCAATTTGAGTTGTATCTAGAAACAACTCAAAATAAAACTAAACCTCCACTAAGTGAAACTTCATTGCTGGTGACTTCATAGACATTCCTAAGAAGTTCACCCGGTAACAAAATGGAGACCTTTCTTCTATACAGTGGAACCTCACAAGATGAGCAATTTTTTTAAAAAAAAAATATTCTACTAGACGAGCGGCGACTCACAAAACATGCAAACTTCGCACAATAACTTATGTGTCATCAGTTGGCACGCTATGTATTTCCCATTCAGGCAGCAACCACGCGAGAGTTCTGTTGATGCTGCCATGTGCACTTTACTCCATTACTGTCCGTGTGCTGTACTGTGAGATGTTGCTGAGAAAAAAAGGAAAAGGCCCTTTTGCCTCAAGAGGAAGTAGCAGTGGATCCTCCAAGCCAGCAGAGGCGCCGGACAGCAGCCGGTCTAGCAGCAGCCGAGGCCAGAACCTGCCTCAGAGCAGATCCGTAAGTGCTGATTAGTTTGCTCTATTTCTGTTTTATATAGTGTGTTAATCATTGCTACTTGTTTCAGATGTTAGGGACAATCATTTCTACATCAAATTCTGGTGAAAATTATTTTTTTCTGAATATTTTTGGGGGCGTGGAATGGATCATCTGACTTTCCATTGTTTCCTATGGGAAACCTCGTTTCACTTTAAGAGCATTTTGGACAAAGAGCATTCTTCCGGAATGGATCAGTCTCATCTTGTGAGGTTCCACTGTACATTTTAATTAACTAATTATAGTAATTAAGCTATACTAGCTTCATTTGTTGCTGCAACTTCTGTTGAGAGATAATAACATGCATTATGTCCAACTCAGGGGTTCTTTGGTAGCTATATTGATTCATACGAAAAATAACCCAACCTATAAAATGTCTCAACATTTTTTTTCAAAATCAGTCCCTATCAGTCCTTGATAAATTAATTACATTCATCTGATTTTCCACTCTGTCTCTCCCAATACAGAACAATATCTTTTTCGACTGAGCCTGAAAAGTCCGATTTTGGTGAAATATTTTTATCCCATCAACTGTTCCTCGAAACTAAATTATAACTGTGGCAAACAAGTTTTTACAATTGAAAATTCTGACAGATTCATAGATATGGAAGCAGTGAATGCTGGGATCTGTATAATATAGTATGCATCCTTCACTTTCACCTCATTCTTTTACAGTAATACATTATTCAAGTTGCTTTTTTAAAAATGCTATATCACTCCAAGTGGAACACTATCCAGAAGTAAATTGTGAGTTTTGAAGAGAGATCAATGCTTTCACAGCATGAAGCAAGAACTGTGATATTAATCACTTTGTGACCATAACTGACAGAGATCAACATTCCCTGCAGCTTATCTAGATTTAGGGTTCAAAGTCCAATTTGATTTTGATCATAGTGTTGTTATGATAATAACAATGATAGTAATAAGAATATGCAATAAGAATACTGTAATACAGCAAAGTTATGCACATACATTTTATAAGTTCTTAGAAATATAAGTACATGTTCAGCTCTCTCCATTAAATATTGCAATATTAAATAATAAAATATTAAGGGCTCTTTCTGGGAAGATCAAATCATACACTGACAGAAAATAAAACTATCTACACAATCTTAATGGATAGGACGTTGATCATATCTATATATTTTAAATGCCCCTAACTTTGGCATTGTAAGATTATAAATTCCTAATTCTGTTTTTAGCCAAAGCATATGTTAAATATTCTTTTCAAGATATATTAAAGGAGTTCTATAATTTATTTGGTGAAGAAGAATCCAATATGGCATCATGTATGCCAGGATATGAAATATGTCATTTGTCTCCACTCTTTCAAATTTTATAATTTACCTCATTTATGTGATATTAAGATGCATGTGATGTCTCTTCCCTTCTTCGTCCCCTTGAAGATGCCCATACAGTTCAGAATTCTGAGCAATAGTTCAGAAGCAGTCTACATGAATTCAGATTCAGATACTTTGTTGGCCAAGCATGATTAGACATGCAAGGAATTTGACTCCCATACAGCAGCTCTCAGTGTACTTGCAGGACAACAGTAGATAAAATGACATAAGCAAATAAACAAAATTATGTATTCAGCGGTATAGTGTGCATCCAAAATGTGCTGCCAGTAGAAAACGAAATATAGGAAAGTATAGAATTAGAACTACAATCTATTGATAAGTATATATACAAATTAGACAGAATTTCTGGGTTAATTTAAAATTCTTTGCACTGTCC
Organism: Acrochordus granulatus; assembly: GCA_032468055.1. Lineage (NCBI taxonomy): Eukaryota > Metazoa > Chordata > Lepidosauria > Squamata > Acrochordidae > Acrochordus > Acrochordus granulatus. The sequence continues at coordinate 32,263 of JANHZU010006756.1, read as the reverse complement.
TGTCATACAGCATGAGCTACATATTCAGCTAAATGATGGCACAGGGGAAAAAACTGTCCCTGTGTCATGTTGGTTTGGTATGCAATACCCAAAGTAGAGAACTTCCACTTTTTACTCATTCAAAATATAATATCAGAATACATGCACTATTTGTACATGTCCTATTGGTAAACATCTACTATCAGTATTGTAAGAATCATAGAATCATATTGTCACATAACTGACTAGGACCATTTGCACCATACATGAAACATCTATGGAATGCATTAATGTACAGGCATCCCTGATAGAAGGCTGCTTGGCTTCTGTTTGAACATTTTCACCTCTTCCCACTCAAGGCCATCCCTATATACTGGGTCATGCCTGTTGTGGTTTACAGAAGATAATATCTCCCAACCAAAATGATTAATGTTTGACTATATCTAGTTTAGCACCACATAGGAAGCAGCTCACTATGCTGAATAAATCTCCAAAGAGATATATTTAAACTGATATGTTTGAACTATTTAAGAAATTATGGGGACTGAATAACTGTAAATGTGATAACCAAAAATTTCCTATTAAGTGATATGAAATAATGATTCTTGGGAAAATTTTATTCTGCAATTGACATCAGTGAAATAAGATAAGCTAGATATAACTTGGCTTCCTCTTATTATATACCAATGAGAAGTAAAATGAGGGGGGAAGAACTTCACACAAAGTGGTGGGTGAGACAATGACACAGTTGAACATTTTTGATTCCCTCATTTGCTGTGATTTATTGACAACTGAAATCAATTCAGTGTGGGAGAGCAAAACAATTCCAAGTTTTATATCCCATTTCCAAAGGTCTAGGTACTCTGAACTTGCAGAAATAAGATTATATTGATCTTATTTGCTATTGTGGGTCAAAGATCCAGAGGAAATTACAAGTTTATTACTATTTCCATTCTTTGTTTTTTAGACTTCTCATTCTCTCTCACACACACACAAACAAACACAAAACACACAGAGTAAAATACAGCATTGCAAATCAAGACTAACTGATCAAAATAATGAAAATACAAACATGCTACATTTAGTCTGCCATTTACATAGATTCTTGAATTTGTGGCAGCTATATATTCTTGTATTGTGCCAAGCAATTCCTTTGGATTTATTCTAACTATTTTCATCCAGATTGAAAATAAATTGGCTTCATATTTCAAAGGTGAAGAAGATGTCAGAGAAGTTGGCTAGATGGGATGCTGAGTTCCTTTGCTTGTTTTAACTAAGAGGAGTTAAGAATATATATGATTATCCAACATTTTATTATATTAAGATATATATGTTTTAACTTAATCTTAAGAAAATCCATTAGGGAATTCTTAATATATAACTACCAAGAGGATCACAATGAGTGTCATGAAGTTTGATAGTATTAAGCAAAAAATCTGTAGTTTTCATCACCCATCAGGAGTCAGAAAAGTCAAGATTCATGACAAGCATGGGACAGGTTGAAAAAGAATTAGGTCTTTAATTGCATGGCCATTCCTAGCATCTTGAATTTTCTGACTCACATATAGAAGGTCCCAATCCCACATAATGATAAAGTTCAAGAACAGCAACTTGAAAAAAGAACATCTAAGATAACTTTGCTAAGGAATAGAAAATTTTCATGAAACTGGAAGGTTGAGTTCATCAAATTATTACTATATTTATTTCCCAAGGAAGAATTAGTAATATTTGTCAGTTGTTCCTAAACTAGATTAAAATAACAAACATGATGAAACCAGTGCAAGTCCAGAAGATAATAAAAGAAGAACAGAGAAGTGTGATAGGAGTAATATCTTATCAGTAATAATTTATTCAAATTTTCCGCATATATTTTAAATATTTTTTATACTAAAAATGTATAATTCCAAATATTTCTGGGATTTTTTAAAAAAAGTTTCTCACATAATAATGCATAAGGAAACAGCACATATATGTTCAAGGGGGAAAAAAACCTACAAAACTCAGCAGTATAAACTGTTACTAAACTGACTAGTATTATGATTGAAAGACTGAGATAAACTGCAGAAAAAATGAAAAGGGTATTTTCATTGACATAGTATATGAGAAATTAAGCACCCTGTGGTTTCACACATGGACAGTGTTGTACCATACAAATTAAAAGGATTCATGAAGGTTAGCTAATAATTGATCATACATAAATAGATAACAAGTGGATTTATATCTTGCACCAAGTCAAGATTTGGTTAGATTTACAATAGTTTAGTATAAACATAGTTGGCAGAACTAAGTAAAACCATTTTATGATGCAGTTGCTGACAATAATTTTGTCTTAGTTCTCCCACTGGTATGGCAGACCATCACATGACTGAGATGGGTATGTTTTAAGCTGTGAAATAATGACATATTAGAAACCTAGTGAGCAAAGATGATGTGCTTGAACCATATAATCTATTTATCTGCCCCAAACCTCCTTGGTAGCCATTTTGGAAAAAGTGGTCTTAGTATAAGAAAAAGACTGGCTATTTGTTTAACTCATACAGCAAATATATTATAACAGTGGAAGCCATGACACCTGAAATCAAATTTGCAAATTCCAATTTTATACTTTGAGAAAGGTAGTTTTCACTTTGTTAGCTGAAAATACAGAAAACTTAAAAGAGCTCATTGTAAAAACACTAATAGAAAGCATTAAGTTTTTGCTCCTACATTCTCTGTCTGGCTATTTTTAATTTAATTTTAATGTATTTTTTATTTTAAATTTAGTGGTTTTTAAATTTTTGTTTATTGTATTTTATGTTTTGACTGTCAGCTGCCAAAAGTCTTTTTGAGTTCAGTGGCATATAGATTAATAAATAAATACATCTAGGTTAATGTTTAGTATTAAGAAGACAAAAATAACATCAAATAGCATGTTTACTTGAATGCATAATTGACTTTGAGGGAGTGAAGGTTCTAGAGAGTTTTGTTTTTCTGGACTCAAGAATAGATAAATATGAATCATATGTTCTTAGGGAGGAAGGAAATGTTAAACTTAAGATCATAAAGTATAACAATATTTATATGACAAAGATTTTAAAAGTTAAAGAAGAGCTGCTATTGTTGTTTTTTTCCCAGGAATAATGTATGTCTGCCAGCTTTTAAGAAGGCCTTGAAGATCTTGTTCTTCCTCTGAACATTGGTCAGGATATTAGATTAACTTATTTTAATGATATAATGTCTCTGTGTCATTGTCCATAATGCAATGTGTTTTAGGTTTTTTTAATTGTAATATTTTTAATCCTTGTTAACTGCCAAGAGTTGAATACTGAACAAAAAGAAAAGAACCAAACGAATTGTGAAATGCATACTTCATGACTACTTCTTTGGCTAGATGAGCTAGATTTCAATCAATCAGACCTTCATTTACAGTCATAGCTGAGCATAAGGAGAATATAAACAATTTTAAAAGATAAAAATATACATATAAAATATTAAAAATATAAAACACACAGTTTAAAACATTTTAAAAATATGAAAAAGTATAAAAACAAAAATCTAATAAAACCAAACCCATAAAAAGGGATAAAAACATTAAATAAATATTAAAAAGAAAGAAAAGTTAATATATGGCTAACTAAATTTATCGTAATACAAAACACTCTCAACTAATAAATTAAATAGCCAGCTAAACCTGGAGATATGTAAAGGGTAACAGACTTGGGGAAACTGAAAAAAGTAAAGAAGGTGAAGATGAACAATGTACAAAGCCGGTGAGAGTCTTCGGATTTCGGCGGCATATAAATTTAACAAATAAATAAATAAAAATAGGCAAGGTGAAGGAGTTAACTGGAATATCCTTGGGATCAGGTTGAAATGATGGTCACCATTTACTGTATCCATGCAGTTATGGACTTTTAGGCACCTAAATAACTGTGGCATTCCTTTTCTGAATCAACTCTCTCCCACCAGCCTCTAAAATAACCTTATCCCCAAGAGTGTTTTCACTTCGTAACCACCAAGTAGCTCACTGAACTGTGTCCTTCACTTTCTTCAGAAGGTCATCAGGTACAGAGAGTTTTCTCTGTTTCCTGAATTGAGCCAAGTAGCAGAGAAAACTGCACAAACTCTATGAGCCGTGACAAGAAATTATGCTTTTGGGTGTGCTCAGGAACAGCATTTCCATTTAAGGGAAGGTCTCTCCAGTTCTTTTCTGCATCATGTAAATCTTACACTTCTGTAAGACCTGAAGAAATGTAATTCATTGTATAATGTTCACATATGGTAATTTGTATGTATCTAACAAATTCAGAAACTTACTGACAGCTGCCTCATAGTGGAAATATTTGTACGACTTTAATTGTAATGTGGGAAGCTGGAAGACTGCAGTTAAACAGACAACTTGCATATGCAAGGGAACAATTTTATAACTTAAGAAAGACAGGATAATTTTTCTGGTATTGTTGATTTCTTTGAAAATACTTTTCAAAACTTTTTTTCTGTTATATTGGATGGAAAAAAATGTTTCGAAATGTGGAAGAACATTTTAGTAGAGTTTAGACAACTTCAAAGCCCCTGCTCTTCATAGGACCCTTTATCTTTAAAACAGAGAGGTGTTCAAATAAAGAATATTTTGAAATACTGAAGAATCTATTTTTATTTCTGAAAGTAATCTTTGCTAAACCCACAAATAAAACTTCCTCAGCTATTTAGGTTTTCTTAAAGGGGTACCATGGTACACGGTTACTGATATTTTTATTCTGTTTTAAAGCTTAAAGCAAACAAGCAAGAACTATAGGAACAACTGTCTGTTTCAGAAAGTTGTGACTGTTATGAGACAGTACAGTTTAAATTAACAAAACAAAAAGTACAAACTCAGCATCTACGAGATCAAAAGTTATGTATTCTATTCATGCTAATAACTGAAGTTACCTATTTTGGAGGATTTGCAAAATAAGATGAATCATAAACTCATACTAAGTTACTTAACATACAGTTACTACTACTGCAAAAGCTAATGCTTCATGTAAGCTCTGCACATTGTGCATATTATGAGAACACGGAGATAAGTTATTTAATTCGGGATGAGGTGTGGATAAGAAAAAAACAAACGCTCAATACATTTATAATCACTGGAAGTGACTTTGGGAAGTGGGAAGTGACTTTTAATGAGATCCCCAAGTTAAGGCTATTAATGTTTTATTTCTCCTATTTAATTTTACTTTTGTATTTTTTTAAAAATTACTAGGCATTGACTGACTAAGCATCACTGAACTTTTCTCCTTAAATGTCATCAGTAACCAACAGCCATATGGTTATGGGCATCACAGTTGCGTGTGTGCATTTGTGTGTGAGAGAGATACAGAAAGAAAGAGAAAGAAAGGATAGGTGGACAAAATGACTTATCTCCAAACCTGAATGACACCAGAATTGGATTCTGAGTTAGATAAGTGGGAAGCATTGGGCTCAGGAATCACACAGGAAGATAGATATAGAGACTAAGAGAATTATCCCTCTTACTTTACAAATCTAGATATGTATCTAGAATAGATGACTTAAATATGTTCACATATTTCACTGATAATATTCCTTAGAACAAATACTTTGTACTTTTGGCCAGTTCTTATGTATTGGAAAACCATTACTCATTAGTTAAAAGAATATGTTTCTTTGGCAAGAAGAGCAGCTGGTACAGTATATGGATTTTACGGATTTACAAATACTCAGCAGCCAACATCAACTTAAAGAAAGTGTATTATCCTGAGTATTATCAAAATTGACAGACTATTAAAAGTTTGAAACTGAACAATAAAAAAGTTTTAGCAAATATATGCTGGTTCAGACAGTACTGAAAATTTTCTTCAATAAAGAGATTAATATTTTAATAGACTGCCACATTTCTCATCACATGTAATGCAAGGATAATATTGAATCTATTATAATAGAGTTCCCATTGGCCATTCTGAAAGGTGTCTGAGAAAAATCCAGTCCAGATGCCTGTTTTTTAAACTTTGTTGCCATTCTGAAAGGGTGTTGCTTAATATACTATATTAGAAGATGATTGAAGGAAAGGATTAGATTCAGAAAGGATTAGATTCAGAATTCAGTTCAGTTCTCATCTCTCTCTCTCACATACACACATGCACACTCTTATTTGTGTGACAAATCTTAATGACTCATCATTTGTAATGATGCTGCAATTCAATAATGTTTTGCACAACAAATAAGAGTAAAATAATACAACATACCACAATTAACCAGTCATATAAAAGCTATCAATAAATTCATACACTCCAAATAAATAGAGTGAATGGTCATACATTAAAGATACTCCAGATGTTTTTGTTATTAAGAATTCTGGAAAGCCATCACAGTGAAGGCCAGTCCAGCTGTTAGAAGGAGCCTTATCCATAATATAGGAACCATGGTGGAGAAGCAGTTCTTTCTGCTTATTCGTTCCACTCCATCTTATAAAAAAAAATAATTCTATAAGAAGCTTCTTTTCTGAAATGACAGGAATCTTGCCATCATTAACTGTTTCAAAGAGTGTCTTAGTTATATATGTTTCACAAATAGCGATATATGTATCACCAATAATTACATGTATTGGGTTTCAATAGCACTTTTAGTTTTATCATTTAGTTTACTATACTGACCACCACAACAAAGTTTAAAAAACAGGCATCTGGACTGGATTTTTCTCAAGTCGAAGACTTGAATTGAGAAAGCCTTTTGGAT
>JANHZU010006756.1:6993-25470 GCA_032468055.1 Acrochordus granulatus | reverse complement strand
AGTCCAGATGCCTGTTTTTTAAACTTTGTTGCGATGCAATTACCCTGGATGAGTGAGAGTCTTCACAGACATATACTGACCACGTTTTATGAACTACTCAGCTTACTTAGCTTAATTGTTTGTTTATTTATATAGAATTCTCCACAGTTGGATCCACCATCAGAAACAGTTGTTACCATTCTATATAGCCACTTATTTCCTTTGTGCAAGCATTACAAAAAAATGACGATCATATTAGGTTCATTCAATGCTACATTAACCTATTTAGCCACAAGATTTCCTCTTTCTAATCTGCATCACGATGTACAAGATGGGATGGGTTTCGAAGAGGCAGAGGAACTAGAGATCAAATTGCCAACATTCACTGGATCATGAAGGAAGTGAGGGAATTCCAGAAAAAACCACTTCTACTTTGCTGACAAAGGTCTGTGTAGACAAGGCTGTGGTTTTCCCATTAGTAATGTATGGCTGAGAGGGTTGGACTATAAAGAAGGCTGAGCATTGAAGAATTGATGCTTTCAAACTGTAGTGCTGGAGAAGACTCTTGAGAGTCCCTTTGACTGCAAGGAGATTAAACCAGTCAGTCCTACAGGAAATAAAACCTGATTGCTCATTAGAGGGACAGATATTGAAGCTGAAGATCAAGTACCTTGGGCACATAATGTGAAGAAAGGACTCATTGGAGAAGGCTGTGATGCTAAGAAAGATTGGAGGCAAAAGGAGACTGAGATGACAGATGATGAGATGGTTAGCTAGCATAGTCAGAATGATGGGCATGGGCTAGGGTGGACTCTGGGAGGCAGTGCAGGACAGGGAGTCCTGGCATGCTGCAGTCCATGGGGTCGTGAAGAGTCAGACATGACTGAGTGACTGATCAATAACAAATCTGCATCACACAGTCAAATTAATAACACGGAAACCACACCTATTTCACCAAGTTCTATCTGGCATCCATTGGGTTCTTGGTACAAGGAGCCAAAAAGGTGAAGAAGCTATCTGAGGGCCCCTCTTACCTTGGACATAACTTGTTTGAACTTTGTAGGGGCTATAGGATATTTCATACCAAAACTACCAGACACAGGGACAGTTTTTTTTCACCCATGCCATTATCCAGATGAATGCTTGAGTCATGATCATGCTACATGATAGAACACAAATGCAAAGAATCCTAATTTAACCCAGAAGTTCTGTCTTAAGTGTATACATACTTATTATAATTCTACATTTTATAATATTCCCTTTCTACTGGCTGCATACTTTGGATGCACACTTTATTGTTGAATACATAATTTTGTGGGTTTTTTTGTTTATGTTATTATTTTATTTACTGTTGTCTTGCAAGTATACTGACAGCTGCTGTACCAGAGTCAAATTCCTTTCATGTCTAACCATGCTAGGCCATTAAAGCATCTGAATGTGAAGGGAGCTAAGGCTTCATTGGAGCTAAGGTTTGATTATTCAGTGGCCAGAAAACAATTAGAGTGGGTTGGGCACCACAGCTAATCTTTGTTTGGGAAGCAACATATAAAGAATCAGAAATTAAACCATTCCAATGTCCTTAAGTGCTTAATTGCTTTCATTAACAACAATGTCATTTTAGTGGAAGTGGGAGGTCAAGTCTTACAGATTAAGTTGAAACAAAATATGAATATGCCATCATTGATATCATATAGCATATATGATATACTGGAAAAAGACAGAAACTTGTTCAACATGCTATTTCTTGATTGAATTATAAGCTAAGATACATAAGGATTACTGAACTAATGTCTCTCAAATGGTTTCACACCCCACAGTATTATTTCATTCACATTGACTATAAATTTTTTTTTTCAGAAGTATATTTTTAGACTTGTGCTTGCAATGATCTGTGTCTCCCATAACTTTTACTGAAATGGCATTGTGATTTACAAAAGTAATGATTATGCTGCAGCAATTAAACTAATTAAAAAGGTAAATACTTAATTCTCACTTTATTACATTTTCCTTCACAGAAAAAAAGAAACATCACCTGAATATAAAAAGTTGCAAAAAAATAGCAAGCAACCCCCCCCCAAAATACTCACTAGCCATCAAAATGCTTGTATTGATGGATTTGATAATGTAAATAATTGCACAAGAGAGCTGCAGTTACCACTGCAATTAAAGAAAATCATGATTGCATAAATTTCAGTTACCCTAATGCTTATTTTTATTGCTGTGCATTTAAGGAAGAGTTTGAAATTTGTCTCTACTTTCCTCAAAAAGTGCTGTCTCTTTGCTTTGTGTGAGCCATGAAATTACAAACTTCTTTAGATCTCAGGCAGCTAATTATTTTCTGTTTTTGCCTTAACTAGGGGATTCATCCCTACTAGACACTTAACAATGTACCAGTCCTTGCTCATATGTAACCTTTCTTTTTGCAAATTATGTAGCAATCTCCTACATTATTCCCTAAAACTATTTAGGATAGATATAGGACAGGGATATTTAGGAGATACAGGACATCTATTTAGGAGATACAGGACAGGGATAGAGAAAAGATGAAAGGCTGTAAATTGCCCCCCCCCAAAAATCAATCCACCGAAGATGGATTTGCCATGCCTCACCTTTCCTGCTGCTTCCACCCAATGTGATGGTTGTATAATACATAATTAAGCAGGAATAATTATAAAAGTATAATTATTCTAGTTTTTTTTAAATCTAAATTACTTCCACCTTAGCCAATAACAACTACTTTGAATATCCATCAAACACATATCAATAATTTAGAACTGAAATACAAATTCAAACACTTATTTTTCCCCCCCGGATCTCAGAGATTTTCATGTCATCCCTAAACTCTATTATATTTTAAAGCTACTTATACTAATTAGCTATGCTTTTTCTATTTCCAGATAGCATTAGAAGAATTAATAAATATAGAACAATATTGTTCTTTATTCTAGAAACTGATATGAAGCAATTATTTTTAATTTGTCAGTTTTATAGTTTTAGTATGCTTTTATATGTTGTTTTAATTTTTGATTGGGAGCACCCAGAGCTGGTTAGAAGGTGGATGACTATATAGATGTTTTAAATAAGTAAGTAAGTAAGTAAAATTTTAAAAGCCCACCATTTTAGAAACTTCTCTTTTTTTGCTGAGATTCTGCTTCTCTTTGTTTTAATTTCTACCAGTAAGGAGAATATAAAATTTACTGCTGTGACCTGAGTTTAATGAAATAAAATGATAAGGAATATGCCATATGAAATGATCTTCTGTTTAAGCATCTGCAGTATCAATATGAGGATTTGAAACTGACAGGTTCCAGCTGTGGTAATGATTTATAATATAAAATTTATGTTTATTCGTATTTTACCGCAAGCCTTGTTTGTAGCATTGATTACATCTGTCTAATGCTCTTGAGTGAGCTGTTTATCAAATTCACTGGTTTTTGAAGTATGGAAACTATAAAACAGACCAAATTTCAACAAACACAGATGATTCTGGATCAGGTCTACCTAAGCAAGCATGCAGTGTGCTTTAATATTTATGTCATACCTGTGGCTCTTTTTTATCATTCATTATTGTCCCAAGATGGGGAATGGATTGTTTTTTATTTGTTTTTTGTTTTGATTTCCCACCATATATTTCTTTCCAGGTTCCCTAGCTGCCTGCAGTTCCTGATATGAACAAGGAAGATGGGAGGAGTTCCATTATGGGGTCTTTGCTTGCAATGTAATAAATATAAACCGAGAGCCTGAAAGCCATCAGACAGAAGATAGTACAACAAATGTTTGAAAGGTCTCTCTGACACAAAGCTTGACCATTGTGACCAAATCAACAGCAAAATTCCCACATCATTAGGATAATATTTCCAAAATTTCCAAAGCAATGTCTGTTCAATTGAACTTCATCTAATAATGATGAAATAAAAATAAACTATTCCATTTTGCAGCACTATATTATTTCTTACGAAGTTGTTTCCACTGAGAAATGAAAGACTCCATAAAAAACTTTTATAGCTTCTTGATTTCAACTAAGAGTTGTTTATGTACTCTCCCTAGATCTGTCCTGGATCATAGCTTTATGAGATACCTGATTTCTTATGATTCCCTTACATGGGGAATTCAGGAAAGATGTGAGCAGTCCAAGAAATATAACTCATTTGTCCTCAGACACAAACAAATAGTAAACAAAAGAAAGCAAAACCACGTATATTATTATATCTGTTTTTTATTTCAGTGGCTGAAAATGCTCTTAGAAATGATGAAAAAACAAAGTAGAAAACAGGAAATGTAAACAGGATACTGTAAGAAAATTGTGATTTTTTAATAAAAGAAAATTTATCACCAACAGCATTAGTTTTATCTCTGTGCTTACTCTTACAATAATAAGAATATGTCTCAATGTTTTTATTTACATGGTTTTCAGATTTCCATCTACTTGACATGGAATACTTGAAGGAATTGAAACTGATTAACTTCTGTTATCTTTCCTTTTTCAAAATTATTCATCCCCTTTGAGTCTTTCACTGTGCTTTTAATCAAGATGATGCAGTTAGTGAAGTAGGTAATATACATCACTTTTTTGTTTCTATAATCAGATCACGAAGCTTCTTACCTTCTGATCCTAAATCAACAATCTGTTTGCTTCCATGAGTTTAGCAAGTCCCATTTCATAGTCATTTTGAATAATTACTATTATCAGAATCTTCAGCAAAGGTAATGTAATTATAGCTACTAGAAATATCTTAGAAATGCTAATTATGATGCAGTATATTTCCACTTTTCTGAAATAAAAATGTTTATGTCATTACTGAGTAACAACTTACCCTCACCTGAAACCTTCCAAATGTGCTGGGATTACAATTTCCTGAATTTCCCAAGAAGTATGGCCAATAAGAATCGTAAGAGTTGTACTTCAACATTCCTGGTGAAGACAAGACTTAGAAAGTTTGTTTTATAAGCAGGTTATCCAAATCAATAGTAGAGTGTCAGTTTGCCTTTTTGGCACTTACTGGCTGCAATTTCATCTCCATCATTGCTTTTTTATGTTTATATAAAAGCTATTGAAAATGTGCTTATACTAGTGCATCTGAGAGTACACTGTTATACAATTATAATAATAAATAAGAGATAAATGGGAAAAAAAACTTTAAAGTTCTGGGTGTATATTTATATTTTAGCCTTTTTCTAAACCAGAAAAGTTAATAACGTGTTTCTGAAATAGTTGATATTATTAGAGGCAGTGGTTCAAATACAAATACATTCAAATACAAATGCAGGGTTGGTTGAAATGCAGGGTTGGTTGTATCTGCATTCCTGAATATATATACAGTGGCTGAGGTATATCTGAAGAAAATGCTGAGATATCAAAACTGCTTTGCCAGATTTCCCATTTAAAGCCCTATCTGCATGGGAAATGCAATATATTGAAACTTGGCAGAGAAACCTTCACCCTAGGCTACAATACATAGAGATAAAGATTTATAAATCAATCTTGATTAGAAATGTTTCAGTTTCTTGAAAGCCAAAAAGGGTGATTAAAATAGGAACTGCATCTGTTTTGTGCCTCTGTACTAAAGAAGCAACTTATGCCATTTGCAATAAAATAGAAAATGGTTATTACTTCATTATATTGGCCAATGTCTAAGAATAATTTTCCATTTAATTTAACCCTGGGCTATAGGTCTTTTTTAGTGATTCTGACTCAATATATATTCCTAGTTTAAATTAAAAAGAGTATAGTATTTGATTCACATCCTGAAATAAAAAATAGTACAATTTGAATAATATAGGTGAAGCTATATGCCGTATGCTAAGTAAAGTTTATGTGATATGCTCTGTATTCTGCAAGAGTTTGGGGAAAATATACCCAGGATCAGATGGAGAATTTGATTTGTTTGCATCTAAATTATGTCTAATATAAATAAGGAAAAAATAAAGCACTACTGGATTGCGGTGATGCATGAATATAACAAATAAGTATTGCAAAATTCCATGAATTCTATCAGTATGTTCCTAATAAATAAAGTTAATGTTCATATAACAGTGAGCATACTACTGCCATTGCTGGTTTTAATTGGTACACCTTCTGTGCTGAACATGAATTTAATGCAAAAAAAATACTCCTTCTTTATGAACCCACTCAACTGTTTAAATTGACTCAGGAATTCTACATACCATACCTTCTTCATGTGAGAAGAACTAAGTACTGTTCAATTTTGGATGACAGGATTATGGACCTCCCATCTGTTAGAAATACCTTACTTCTTTTGGACTATTTTAGCAGCTATTAAATAATTCTTAACTCCTTTTTTGTGAGGCACCAAAGTTCAAATTAATAGATTTATTTTTCCAGCCTATCTACTCAACTGATGGTCCAGCCCCTGTGGGTGTTAAAGTTCAATGGCGATCAGAGAGGATTGGACCTACTTAGCAATTCCAAATTAATGCCTCTTTTGACTCTTCCTCCTGGCTCTGCCATCTCTTCTTCTCAACTTACTGTCTTTGTGCCATTGTTTCTCACAACTGTAATTCTTATTTTTTTGTATTTGTAAATTGCTCTGATGATGATCTTAATAAAAAAAATAAGACATTATTTCTGGCAGAACTAAATTAAATCTGGTGGATTGTTGTTGGCAGCTAATTTATGCAGTTATAAACCTTTTCATTTGAAATTTCGTTGTTGAAATAAGTCAATCACACAGAACGGCAAGAATGTATGTGTGCTCATTTATACCTGTCTGCATGTATTGTACTGGTGTGTGTATGTGTGTGTTTGTGTATCTCTGTATATGTATATAATGGATGTTAAGGATTTATTTCCCATACAATGCTGTGCAGAAACTCATATTTCAGGCTACTGGAATTGCTTTTCTTAAATGAATATGAAATAACTTAAGTTGACCTTTATACAAGATTTCAAAATTCATTCCCAATAGCTCCATCTTTTCATTAAATGTAGTTTGGTGGTTAATACTGCTGAAGTTACATCATAGGCCACAGAAATTTGGCCCAAAAGAAAGAAAGGCAGCTTAGATGTTTGCAGATATGCAGAATGTTAGCAAGCTGACTGATACTTGAACTAACAATCATGTCTAGGCTTCTGGGGCAGACAATGCCATCAAGAATAGAAGTCAACCAACAACTGAAGATAATGCAGAAATCAAAGAATGAAGGATTTTTCAGCTAATAGGACTCTGTAGTTTTCTTTGGGCTGAGAAAATTTTCTGCATATATTTCTTACCAGTTCTCATTTCATTTGATGAAAGATAATTTGATTTTAAAGAAGAAAAAGATTTCAGAGAAATTCCCAAAGATGGGGATAGTAACCCAGCATTTATTTAATTGCAATATGGACTAGGATGTGTATGAAAATTTTGTCTTGTATCATCTCTACAATGATCACTGCTTCCCATCCTTCAATTAACCCTAAGGAAAGTTCTTATAAGAGCAGCTCTGTGATCACTACCAATGTCAGAAACTATTTGAAAACACCTTTTGGACAAATTTAGGAGAGGTGCAAAATTCTTAGATGTGGCAGGAACACTGTTGACTTAGGAACTCCATATGAAGCTTATGTTATAACTCATTAACCCATCAACTATGTACAAGGCTGTTTTATATTTGATATGTCTGTGAAGACTCTCACTCGTCCAGGGTAATTGCATCGCAACAAAGTTTAAAAAAGTCCAGATGCCTGTTTTTTAAACTTTGTTGCGATTCTGGTGAGATGTTAATTTAATAAATAAATAATCAAACAATGGAAAGATTTGGCACTATTCACCATGGAGGAATGATTGGTGAAATTGACACAACTTGTTGAGAGGGACACACTGACTTCTTTGATTAGAGAAAGAACAATACCTATATTTATTGATGACTGGAAACCCTTAATGGATTTTTTGCGTAAAAATGAAATAAATGAACTTGATTAGATAAGATAGATTGATGAAAGAAGTTAGTGATGTTACTTTAGAGAGAGACATTAAAATATAGTTGTACTGTGAAAATATGGACAGCTACTTCTTTATAGTTCTTCTCTCTTTGTTTTTTGATTTCTTTGTCCTAATTTGGCTCTTATTATTGCTTTTAATCCTTTCATAAAGATTGTATATATGAAAAAAAAGCTCTGCCCATTTTTAATGAGTTTATCACCTCTAGTGCCATAAAAAAAGTGACTTCACCATTGCGGCAGCCGTCTTGATTTTTTGACCATATACCACAGATGCCCCTGGCCCAAAGGAAGGCAATTGGCAGGACCATTATATGGGGAAAATTAAATCTGTACAAACATTTGTTAAAATGGGCCTTAATTATGGTTTGCTTGAACACATATACATTTAATGAAATGATAAAATATTCACTTTAGAGGTACATATTCTATTTGGAATATTTTCATAATACTGTATGTATAAAAATACTAATCTTCAGAATGTTGGACATTACTAGATATATTTTAGTTCAGAAAAAAACTAATGACTGGTTGGAAGGATAAATGGATAGATCTGTATATATTTTGGCATGAGCAATTTAGAGTATTGTTTCATGACAATAGACAAAATTTATTTTGAACATGAAAACTGCACCCTAAAGTAAGAACCCCTCACCCATTATCTTTGATCAACAGAACAGTTGCAGATGCCCCAAAATCATCACAGCCTTTAAATCTTTATCTTCAATTGTTTACTTTTTTTCTGGCTCTTAGGGAGATCATCTATGGTAGCAGAAGAAAATTTGGGTTTTGGTACAAGGCAGAAGGACAAGGTACAAAACGTAGCGTTTCTTACACGTGTTGCAACAAACAAAGAATGATAGTTAAAAATAAGACAGTCAACTGAGACAAAAGTAAGCTGGGGGTGGGTGATCAGGTCTTCTGCGAAGAAGAAAAATGTTCCTCTCTTTCGGAGCATCCAAATGTGGAATGTTTACAAAATGCTCATTAAGAGAAAAGGGATTGTGAGATAGCAGCAGAAATCTGGTGGACAGCTTACACTAGAGATAAGAGAGGGAAAGCTACCATAGGAGAGAGAGCAGGCCATGTCCAATTACTGAGACCTGGGTAAAGGGGGTGTGGGGAACAAGAATGGGAGAGAGACTGATCACAAGTTCCAAGCTTGTCAACTGTCGGTGACACAAGGCGTATATAACCCTCGCGGGGGATGAAGCAGCCACTTAGGCAGCACCCGAGCAAACTGGGTAGAGCACCGTGGCCAGTCCGAAAAAAGTCATGGAGTCTGTGGCCTTCCAGACTTGGGCCACCATTTCTCTTCTGGCCCACTTTGCTGGTGGTAGCCCCATAACAAGTCTAGATGTACCCCTTCTGGATGAAGAGGTGCCGTTCTTCGATGAACAGGATGCGCTGCTTCAGAATTTGCAGAACGAGCTCCTAAAGGCACTTAATCTCTCGGGCATCCCCCTGCAGGAGACAGCCAAGGTGGACCCTCCAGAATACATGCTGGAGCTCTACAATAGG
Organism: Acrochordus granulatus; assembly: GCA_032468055.1. Lineage (NCBI taxonomy): Eukaryota > Metazoa > Chordata > Lepidosauria > Squamata > Acrochordidae > Acrochordus > Acrochordus granulatus. Next base: position 16,031 of record JANHZU010006756.1, on the reverse strand, counting down.
TTTGCCAGGGACAAGACTTTGATGCCATCGGCCAATATTGTTAGAAGCTTCAAAAATGAAGGTAGGTTCTTGCATTTTCTTCACAAGTTTAGGAGGACCAAGTGGGATACGTAGCCAATTATCTTGCTGCGTTTCAAGTTATTAGATTACAGCTGTAACTAGAGAAAAGGAAGATTACAGTTTTAATGGAGCAGAGGGGAAGTTTGAAAGAGAAGATACTAGCAAGGCAGTCCAGCTGGCCTAGTGCTGAGTTGTCCGTCTTGCTGCTTAATGGATCACACATCTAATCTCCCAGCTAGTTGGTTTTCATACTGCAAGTTAATTGTTCTCTTCCTCAGGCTGGCTGCGCTACATTTAAGCAGATTTTATCTTTTGTGGAAGTTTTGAACATCTGATAAGATCTTTAAAGATATTGTCATTGCACACTTCCAAATGTAGAATTACAGGTGTAGAATTCCATATGCAAGCAGCTTTCAGAAATTCTCACTGTTATTTGTGGTATAAATCTCCTTTTTTTTGCAAAGGTGTCATGTTAATTTATAGGCATGGATTTTAAAAATACACATTTCAAGCTCAATAATTTTTCAGTTTGGTTTTTAACACAGCTGTAGAAAGAATTTGCAGGCACATAACTTAGAGATTGGTTGTTTTAAGGTCTACTTATCCTAAAGCAAAAGATTCAAAATAAATAGAAGATATAAAACAGCAGAATCATAGAAGCTAAAATGGTTTAAAAATCATTGTGAAAAATGTATTGACTTCAAATATGTTAACTTGCAGAAACTAAAACCTTTCTTTTCTCTGAAAGTTGGTCATCTGAACAGTTCTTATAAACACTAGTTTTATAGCACATGACTATCTTATGTTAATGAAATATAATACAATTGAATGCCATGAAAATATTTTTGTAAAGAAGAAAAGATGCATTTTTGTCTTGCAGAAACTGATTTTTGCAAATAATTTTAACTCCTCAATTTAAAACTAATTTCACTCAGAACACTTGAGTGCACAGCTTACTTAGTCATGTGTCAGCATTAATATGCCTGACTGAAAAATGTTCTTAATTATGGATTCTGCAGTTTGTACTCATTTCCATGGATCGCAGGAAAATTCACAGTCCCCTCATTTCTAGCTTAGCATCTTCAATGTCAGTTCAAAATTAGATTTAGGCAGGATGCGCAATTATGCTTTCCGAAAAGTCAAGATCTTGGAACGTCCTCTTGTAGTGTAAACTTCCATGGTCCACAGACCACATTCTCAGCTTGGCTTCTGATGCTCCTTGCACCCAGCCTTCTCTGTGGACTACAGTAACTTATAAACAAGTGTTACAGTTTTTACGACAATTACTCTAATGCAGCTACTCTCTTCTGCAAAAAATTAGAACTTCCTCCTGGAAACTAAATATATTGTTCTCAAATGAACCTCATCAGGGTGCAGTAACCAAAACTGTCTTCTGCTTTGTGAAGCTTACTACATTAGCTTTTGCAAAATCACAGCCTGCCGTTCTGTCACAAATCCTTCACTTAATCAATGGATGTTTCTGGTTCTTTCTTATGGGACTCTCTGTTATCAACTGTTAGAACAAGTTTTTATTTGACACATGATATCTCTTCTCATTTTTCTCCAGCTTAGCTTTCTCCTGTGGTCACATAAAAAAAATTTAATTGCAGACAATCACATTTCTTTCTCTAAGTGGCAATATCAAGGGTTTTTTAAATATATTGTTATCCCATCTTTTTTATATACACCTCAAGGCAGCAAACATATCTAATACTTCTTCCTCTTATTTTCTCCACAACAACAACCCTATGAGGTAGGTTGACCTGAGAGAGAGGAATTGGCCCAAAGTCACCCAGCTGGCTTTTGTGCCAAGGTGGGATTAAAACTCACTGTCTCCTAGTCTCTAGGCCAGCACCTCCTTCAATGTCAATTTGAAACTAGATTTAGTCAGGCTTAATTGTGATGTGCAATAGTGAGAGTACCTTACAGGTTGGCCATACATCCTTTATAAAATATAATGTGATTTTTTTTAAAACATTTTCAGAACAGATTTCATGGTCCATGAAATACTTCAGTGGAATACTGAGGTACCCTCTCCTTTTCAATGTGTCCATCCCTCACCACGAGAAGATAACCTTGGCTGAGCTGAGGCTCTACACTCTGGCAGAGGATGGAGCACTCTATGAAGGTCTCAGCAGGAAGGTCACCATTTTTGAAGTGCTGGAGTATGAACATGGAGAAGGAAAAGAGGGAGAGGAGAGGAAGCAGAAAGTGCTGGCATCCAGACATATTTACAGCACCGACAATGAATGGAAAACATTTGAGGTCACAGAGGCCATCAGGAAGTGGCATCACTCTGACTCAACCACTCACTGGCTAGAGGTGCAGGTGGAGTACCAAGGAGCAGAGAATCCCGGTCAAGGAAGAGAAAGAGGTCTTGACATCAATTTGGAGACCAAACACAATCCATTATTAATTGTGTTTTCAGATGATCACAGCCATGCCAAGAAAGAGGAGACGTATGAGCTGAAGGAGATGATGGAGCATGAACAGATGCAAGACTGGCCAGATTTAGGTTTGCAAGACTTCTCCACTAGCCCCAGTGAGGAGAAGCTGCTTCAGATAAGATCCAACATCATCTATGACTCAACGTCCAGGATCAGGAGGAACGCAAAGGGAAGCACCTGCAAAAAGACTTCTCTTTATGTGGATTTCAAGGAGATTGGCTGGGACTCCTGGGTCATTGCACCCTCTGGCTACGATGCCTACCAGTGCAAAGGGGCCTGCAACTTTCCTCTGGATGGCAGCCAGGCTACCACCCATGCCATGGTCCAGACGTCTGTTCATTTGAACGATCCCCAGAAAGCTTCTCCTGCCTGTTGCGTCCCGACCAAGCTGGACCCCATCTCTTTGCTCTTCTTAGATAAAGGGATAGTCACCTTCAAGCAAAACTATGAGGGCATGTCAGTCTCAGAATGTGGCTGCAGATAGTAGCAGGATGGGGGGACTCTTGCATGGTGCTTTTGGCTTTCACGGGATTTCATGGCTCCATCTGAACATTTGTGAGATTCAGTCAACTCATTAAACAAAGAAGAGGGACTTTGGAGACAGGCAGCATCTTAGGGAGGATGTCTTGGATCAATGAGGATGGAGGTGGAGGAGATGATTGACCTGCTCGAGAGCAGCTAGCAGAGGAATCTCCTTGAATGCTTTAGCTAGTGTTGAATCCTGCAATCGATGGCCCTTAGCCTCACCCAGCACCATTCGGCTCCTACAGCATCACAGCAATTCCTTTCATCCCAGACACTCAACCACTAAATTAACCCATTTAAGTTCCCTTCCAACTGCCTGCCACTGCAGCTGAGCTCAACAAAAGTCCCAAAGTCTTATCACGCCTCTGGGGAAAAAATGGCTGATTTACAGAATTACCTCCAAAAACCATCCAGCATTTTTTGATTTCTAGCCTTTGCTGCCTAGCGTGATAAAGCTGCCAACCCAGTTCAACTGACCCTTGGAGAGGAAACCAATCCAGGAAGGAAGCTGTAATCCTTTTACCATTGTTAGTGGTGATCTCTTGCTTCCAAAACCGAGCCAATAGCTTCCCTTTCCAAGACAGGGGCAATAAAATGCTCCTCTCAGTTTTGTACTGGGCTAAGAAATTCAAGAAAACTTTAAGCCATGACACATGGAGTTCATGCCGCTCACTTGATTAACCATGATTTATTGAATAAACCACAATTGGCTGGGTTCATGCAATACATTAAGCCAAAAGCAAACTGTTCTGTGACTAAATCATAGCATTTTCCTTGTTTCCTTACCTACTCAGAAAAAAGACTCGCCCAATGGCTAATGTTGCTCGGAAAGGTTGTTCTCCAAATCTCTGTTTTCTATCCAACTTTTATGGAAAGCTCTTCACTATTTCTTTACCCCTCTTCAGTTTAGTGAGGCCTTTCAGATAGCACAACCAAGACTTTCTTCAAAGCGATTGCATCTTAATTGTTTTGGAGCAGTTCAGTTTGGGGTGCCTGTGATACAAACCTTATTCATCTCTGGCATAGATGTCCTACTTAACTATTGCGTTACACCAGTGAAACAAATGCAACTCAAATTCTGGCTGCTTGAGGCTGATAGTTTTTTCGATCACTGTATAAATTTGGGTGGGGGAGGATTTTCTGGTGCTCAAGTTTCAAGAATCTTTGGACTGAGAGAAGCTGCTCCTTAGTGGAGCTGTCAGTTTATGAGATGGTTCTCCATTCCACTCTCCAGCGCTTACAATGGAAGTCACATGTCATGTTTCCCCCACTCCGCTCTGACAAATCCTTGTGATAAGAAGGTGTCAGAGTTGAAAACAATCTGCCTGGTGGTGCTTTATATATATATATACTAAGTTGGAAATTGGTCAGATTCTTTGGAAAGTGTAATTGACGCTGTGTCTCCAGCCCTACGCCACAGCATACTGTACTGCACCCCACCGTTGCCTTCCATTTTTAAGGAGAAGCTGTCTTGGAGAGAGTTAACAGGCTGGCCTTTGAGAGCACCAACTGGGCCCTTCAGGAGAATCCTCGTCCAAAGCACTTGTCCAAGGACTTGCTGAAATCTACCTAGCCTACATCTATGCAGCCATTATTTATTGATCTATTTATTGACCATTGTCCTTGTAATATAATGTAGAATACAAAATGTTTTATTTTTGTGCTTGTATGTCAAACACACCTGGTAATCCTATGTATTGAACCAGTTTGATTCTATTATCATCCCTCAATTTCAATGGAGTTTCTTCCTCATTGTCTTTGTAAATATATTAATTTGTCCTTGTTTTTTTCATCTGAGTGTAATACAAAATATAGTGACATCCAGTATAGAATTGCGTTCAAGCCTAAAGTCCTTGAAGATAGAGGGTGTATATTATCTCAAAGGGCGCAGTGGCCTAGCAGTTAAGATGTTGGGCTTGTTGGCCAGAAGGTTGGCAGCTCAATGGTTCAAGACCAAGTCCCGCCGCGTAACGGGTGAGCTCCCGTTATGTACTCCAGCTCCTGTCAATCTAGAAGTTCAAAAGCATGCAAAATGCAAGTAGATAAATAGGTACCACCTAGTTTGGTGGGAAGGTAACGGTGTTTTGTGCGCCTCTGTGCACAGTCATACCGGCCACATGACCACAGAAGTGTCTTTGGACAAATGCTGCTCCCTCGACTATGAATCAGATGAGCACCGCCCCCTAAAGTCGGATATGACTGGCAGGGGAAACCTTTACCCTTTTTTTTACATTTGCTCATACAGCAGAAACTCTTTGAGAGCTGGTAAATTTACCACCATATTCCAGCTTTGCTGGGAAAATCCATTTCCAGACATATGGTCAGCTCTGGCAAGACTTCTGATTGGATCTTGAGGCCTGTACTGGCCACAACCTTTGCACAGGTCTTCAACGGGCTTTGGAGGGATTCATCATCAATCCTCGCCATCAAGGTGAGCCTTTGGTCTTCAGAATAGCTGCTACTGTGGCCCTCAGCCTCTTCTCTACTCCAGATGTTTCTCTTCTTGTCACAGTTATTATCTTGCTTCACATTAATATGATGTATAGGGAAATCTACCCACTTCGGATGTCGCATTCCTGCTCAGAAGTGTCGGCTTTTGAGGGATAGAGCAGTTGGTCATTTTGACAGCGTGCGTAGAAGATCCCGAGCTAAAGAGGATAGCAGAAGGATGATGTAGTGAGCAAGGTGTCCTGTGAATGGTCACCAAGAGGCTGGCCGGGAATGGGGGCTGCGGCACTGGCCTGATTGTAGCAAGAAGGAAACCTGCTAAGCATGTTCTGATCTCAAGATTCAGTTTGGGCTCCAGTGCAGCAGATACAGCTTTTTGGGGCAGGAGGTAACCAAAAGCTGCCCAGCGTAACTTAGAGTTTCGTTCAAGGTGGCTGCGCTGCTCTGCTGGAGAACATGAGGAAAGCACAAAAGGATGCACATTTTTGCTTTTTGCAAAAGAATGGGATACAATTTGCAGACATTACAGATACTGCTGAGAGATGAAGACTGGTCAGTTTTTTCGGAATCCAGTAAATGCTGGGATTGTAGAGGAAGAGTCCTTAACCATTTGTTCAGCAAATGTTCGAAGTTACATTAGCACTGAAAAAAGTGATTTACAATCGGTCCTCACACAACCAGTGCAGCATTTCCACAGTCACATAATTGAAATTTGGTGCTTGGCACCAACCAACATGTATTTATGACAGGTGCGGTGTCTCAGTCATGTGGTTGCACTTGCAATCCCTTATTGTAAATTGAAGGTTTCTGACAAGCAAAGTCAATGGGGGAGCCAGATTCACTTAACAATTGCAGTGATTCACTTAACACTCATGGCAAAACAATGAGTTTTGTCATAAATGGAGTGCAACTCGCTTTTAACTTGCTTAGCAATGGGAATTCTGGCTTCTGTTGTGGTCATAAGTCAAGGACTATTGTATACAGTAGTTCGACAGATGCCAGGAACAGCATCAGAGCTCTCTGTCCAGAAGATGCAGTGCTAGGAAGAGCTGAGACCCCGTGCAGAACCCTCAGACTCTCAGGCCTCCGGCGGGGGACCCAGGGCCCAGGAGACAGACCACCCATGAGAGCGAGAAGGGAGATACAAACACACACAGGGACATATACTTTGGGAATACAGCCCAGTTTCAGCCAGAAGAACAGAGGAGTTTGGTTTTTTTGTAGGAAGTTTATTTTGTAAAGTCAGTAATGTACAAATTCATAATTCCTTCTTACTCTTTGGAATAGAGTAATAACGAAAACTAAAATGGCAAAGCCATAGGTAGTGGGATTTTGCTGTTTTCTAAATATGATGACATAAAATTCTTTTTTTAAAAAAAAAAGAACATTAATCTACAAGCATTTATATTAGTGGGATGCACCCTAGGAACCAGTGTTAAGTAATTTATTATAATCTTTCTGTACTTGTCTTATGCACGTCAGATGAAATAAGAAGGCAGTAGACATTCATTATGTCTTTCCAATGTTTCCTCATCTGTTCCAAGAAAAGAATTTTCTCAGAATATGCAATTTGGAAAAACTGATTCCCACTGGTTCTTTGTCCATATATTGGCTCTACTCTGTTCTTCCCTCCATCCTCCTCGGAGATGCTTTATGAAGAAATTTTGTGGAGATATGGCTGCATTTGCAAATACACTGCCTACCATCCATCCATATATCTGTCTATCTGTCGTGCACGTAGTCTGAGCAATGGTAGATGAGCAAGATCCAGAATGCCATTGATTTCTGGAAGCAGCCATGATGACATCACATGCACCATGATGTTTGTAAGATCACTTGTCCCCACTGTCCTCCCCAAGACACCCAGACAACACAATTCACAAAAACTGAGTAAGGCTGGGGAAATATATGAGCAGTAACGGTAAACTATCTGCCAGCCTTCACACCCTGTCTTGATTCTATGTCCTGATGTTGGAAGGGTTTGTGAGGAAAACATACAATGTGTGCAAATGCCTCACTAAACAAGAGCATGACCCCCAAAAGATTTGGCAGCAAACGTGTTGGGTGGCCCTCTTTTCAATTAGGGCCTGGTTACTGGAGGGGCCACCTGCCTGCCGTAGTATCGCGCGCTCTGGTCAATTCAGTTCAGCAAGGTTGGCATACTCCCGGCCCCCTTGATCAACCCATCTACTGAGACCCTGGAAGTGGAGGAGGGCCTACCCTCTGGAATGAACTTCCCCTCAAGATCTGGGTGGCACCCACCTTGCTATTATTTTGGACAGCCTTGAAGACCTGGCTGTTTGCCCAGCCTTTGGTGAAGGGGATTCTTTGGTGAGGGGATTGAACCCTTCTGAGTCATAAGGGTTCGTATTTCCCATCTGTTTTTATGGCTATGTTATTGTACAGTTTTATGTGCTTTTATCAGCAAAAAGTGCCAAGAATTGCTGGGAGCCCAAAGTCACCCAGCCAGCTTTCATCGTAAGGCAGGACTAGAACTCACCGTCTCCTGCTGCTTGGCCCAGAGCCACCCAGCCTAAGGCAAGACTCGAACTCACCGTCTCCTGGTTCCTGGCCTGGTGCCTTACAACTCGATCAAACCCCTATAGGTTACCCTGCCAAGCATGACTGACTCAAGAGTGCGGTGTCCATCTCTGTTTCCAAGCCAAAGAGCCAGCATTTGTCTGAGGACGCTTCCGTGGTCACGTGGCCCGCATGACTAGACGCCAAAGGGGTACAGACGCTGTTACCTTTCCCGCCAGAGGAGGCGGCACCTATTTATCTACCTGCATTTGCACACTTTCAAACTGCTAGGCTGGCAGGAGCTGAGGCGGAACAACAGGAGCTCACCCAAGCGTCTTAACCCCTTGTGCCAACACACTTCATTTTAAACCCCTACATAGGGGGGTGAAAAAAAGAATGCCACAACCATGCAATCAAAGTCACATTCCAAGCCACCACCTTACTATTTTTTATCATACTCTGTAGATACCCTGTCTTGTTACCACCCACCAACTTTAAATAAAAATCAGTCCCTTGGGAGGTGATTCTAGGGGGACTTTGGGACTGCCTGCCACTTGTGCGGCCAGGGCTCCTCACCCTGTTGTAGGAGATGGTTTTGCACTACGGCTGATTATGAATGGGACTATTCTCAACATGAATCAGTGCAAGGGTGGGGAGAAGAGGCATCTTGCAGCTGCCCCCCCAAACAGAACACCATCTTCAAATCTTCAATATCTTTCCGTTCTTGCTTCCAACCCAAGTGTCACTGGACAGTGTGCTGATGAGGTTAAGCAGTGTGCAAGCCAAAGATGGTGTTGAAAAGTGTGTGTTGAGTTAAAAGAGAAGGTTTAAATGCTGGGTCATCTCTGGACGGCCCAGGGCAGGCACAGAGGCTCGACAGTCATCCAGCATTCCCAGCGCCCATCACTTCCAGGTTTATGTTGTCGTTTGCTGTAGCAACTCCTTATCTTCCCAGAGATTAGAGCATTTTAGATCAGTTGTTGTGAGATTTGGTGGAAACCATTTCCTGAGCTGTCACCGCTGGCTAATCAGGCAAAG
>JANHZU010006755.1:30245-62797 GCA_032468055.1 Acrochordus granulatus | reverse complement strand
TACAAATAACTCAAGGCAGTAAACATATTTAACACACTTTCCTCCTCCTATCTTCCCCACAACAGCAACCGTGTGAGTTGGGCTGGGAGAGAAGGACTGGCTCTCATGGCTAAGGCAGGACTAGAACTGATGGCTTTCCAGCTTCTCACCTGTTGCCTTAACCACGAGACCAAACTGTCTCTCGACTTAGCTTAGATAAGATTTTGATGACAAATGTTGAAGCTGAACTGAATTTAGTTCAGAAACCAATTTTTCACAAGACGTGAAGTAATTAGAAGTCTGTACAAACTTTATCCCTGGTGGCTGCCTTAGGCTAATACAATAATTAAAAACTGTGGTCTTCATATGTTTTGTTTTTGATTAAAGATTTTATTTTTCCACTGCTGAGTATTGTTTTATCAGCTGTTGTTTTGAGAGTAGGTAATTTTTACCTACACTTCTTTTGGGGAACAGTTTGAATTTTACTAGGCAGTGGAAAAATATGCAATGTGTTTATTTATGAAATAAATAAACGGACTTTGCACCTGAGTTTCAACTCTCCTTTTATTGCTTTATCTGGCACATAAATTTTAACAATCCAGGTGGACCTTGCTTATTGACCACTTGTTCAGCATCTGTTCAAATTTATGATGGCACTGAATGAGTGGGACTTATGATTGATCCACAAAGTTTTCAGTACCCAGCTCGTAATTACAAATGTATCCTATAGTCATACAGTTGCCATATGTGATTTCCTGCTAGCTTCCCCATTGACTTTACTTGCCAGAAGCTGGCAATGACATTGTACCTACTGAGGGTGTGCAATTTGCTTAACAATGACAACCAGAAGTGCTGCAACTGCTGTTCCTAAGTGGTGCAGCCATATGATGTCATGCTTTATGACTGCATTGCTTAGCAACAGAAATTTTGGTCCCAATTATCTTGTTAACCAAGGATGACCTGTATCCCCAGCCCAAAGTTTGAATGCAGAAGGTGATATATAGTGCTATAGTTGTAGCAATAATGAAAACTTACTAATACATTTAAAACTATCTTTCCAGTCTAGCCTAGATTCATAATGTATGACATAAAACAAGAAAAACTTAAGAAAAATGATTACAAGAAGGTGTCCACAGAGGATGGGGGAGAGCAAACAGCCCTGGGCAAATGACAGAACTTCAGTAAGGGGAGCTGAGATTATTAGTTTGGAAAATATTTTATTTTCCCATTATTTGTGTTTGTTCTTTTATAGCACTGAATAAACTCTCCAGCAGTGCTAATAATAACAAAACTAATTGTAATATGTTTTAAAAAACATCCAACACATAATTTAAACTGATTAATTAAATGAATACCCAACACCGAATTCATCAGCATACATTCTTCCATTCATCAAAACATTTTACCAAAATAATTATAAAAATAAGATAACTTGAGTTTCTGTGGGCAGATGTTCAAAACAAGAAAGCATATATTTGATGGTAGTAGGTCAAAAAAAGGAGGCTTATCTTAGAAGTTAGAATTTATAAATAATATATTTGAGTAACCTGGTCCCATGTCATATTAAAAGTGCCTCAATGTCATCTCTTTTGTACTTAACAGTCAATTCAATCAAAGTTCATTTAACATCTCTTTATTCTTGATTCTAATCTTTCTTTACACATAATTTAACTTGTTTGTTTCACTTGAGAAGTCCAACTCTGATTACTATATACAGAATAGAAGAAGCACATTTGCTTCTTTTAATAAATATTCATTTCTCACAATGTTTCACATACTTCTATTTTTCTACTAACCCTAAATCCATCCATTTCTAGTGATAATTCTATGATGGCTCACAAGTTCATCTACTTTCTTCAGTTTTTTCTCTATAAACCGTTCCATGTTCCCTGTTGAGTTTGATTTTCAGACCATGCTCTTTCTTATGTCATACAATGTATCAGACATTTAATGCAAATAATTTGGATTCTCCACCAACAATACAGCATTATTCAGAAGTGTATATACTTACCTACAACCAAGACAACTCTAACATCTCCACAAGTATTTACCCATAATTGCATTAAACAACCATTTGATTAAGAACATTACATATCCATGTTTTACAAATCCCTCCATTTATTTTCAGACATGGTTCACTTCCATCATATACTGCTCTTCTTACATTCAGCAATCAACTCCCAGCTCCATATTCACATAGCAGTTTCCATAATCCAAACCTCTTCACTTTGCCAATACAATAAACTTTATTGCTCCCACAGATAGATTTTTGTCTTGTACAGTTGGTTGTGATGAATCGGAATTTGTTGTGATGAATCCCAGCCAGTTTTCTGTTAATGCAGGTATTTCCACTTAGCTGCCTTAACGTGAGGTTCATTTCTGCATTTAGAAGACCCACTTGGGATATCCTTATTTTTACTATGGGCCATTAGTAAGTTGCTATCCTGATAATGCAATTACAAAGCAGTTTTTCTTGATTGTTTGCCAAAGGGCCAAAATCTTCCAGTACAGATGGCAGTAACTAGTGGTTTGGAGACAGCATAATGAATGAGATTTATTCCTGGCATAATGCAAGAGATTTGGCAAGTTGACCATTGTAAGCTATTCATTAACTGTTTTAAAAGGCTATAAAAGCATTTTGGGGTTTTCTTTTTTTTGACTGGGAGGGAATGTGAGCTGTCTTTACCATCCTTCATGAACCTGAATAAAGTAGGTTAATTGCACTATGGAAGCAGCCAGTTCCATGAGTCTTCTTGTGGTGGATACTCCATAAAAGACAACGCATGAAAATTTGCTCCATAAACCGCATTAAGAATTGTACTATTCTTTGGAAGCTGATTGCTGAGGTATGGATTTCCACACTTAATGGAAAACCTGCTGATCATGCTGCGTCAACAAATGTTATTCCAACTTCCCTTTTTGTTCTTCCCCCTGGACGTGGGAGCATGAACAAAGGGATAATCTATGTAAATGTCATAATATTTTTAGATAAAGTGTTCATATAGAAAACATTATAGAAAAAAGCAAATGAACCTCCAGAGGAATTGTCAGTCTGGTTTAATCTTTGAGAAAACTGAATATAGAAACATTATTTTTATGCTTTCATAATGGGGAATAGAGGTGGATTGTTCATGGAATATTATACTGTTCCTTGCTTGCTTTTGGCTTCTTGTTAGTTTGAACTCCTGCCCATGATTGGCATGTAATTATTCCTGGGTTCTCACAGCAGTGTCAACTGCAGAGTAAGAAAAACGGGTTGTGCATTAATATCTGATGCCCAATAATGGATGTAATCTGAGGAGAATGAAGAGAACTATCCATATACAGAGGCTTGCATCACATATTTGGGTAGCATGTTCAGGCTCAAAAGGGGAAAATAACTAAAACATTCAAGTTGAGTTAGATTTTTTTTCTTTTGTCATTCCCTGGAATCCAACTATGGTATTAAAACCTCAGAGATTAAAATCCAAAAAATGCTCTTCTATTACTTATGTTATCTAATTTTCCTTTATTTTCCTATTAAATACTGTATCCATCTTCATTCTATCACTTCCATCATTTGCTAGAAATGTTCCAGAAGTTTCATTATAGAGTTCTCAGCAAATCAGAACTTTCCAATGTAAATTTTATCATGATTTCTTCTTGAAGTAACTATTGTTTTCTACTGTTTTCTATTTTCTACTGTTTAAAAATAAAAATCAGCTTTTTTTTATTTCACAGAAGTATACACTTTTTAAAGTGGAAGCTTTTTTCAATGAATATCTGGTGAATCAATTGCTATGTATTAAAACTCTTTGAAAACATGATTAATACTTATTTTGAACCAGAAACAATATTGATAGTTGTCTGAATATATTTTATTTTCTTGAGTCAGTTTTATTTATCATATTGAATATTCATCTTTTAACTGTATTGCAGAAAAAATTATTTGGCTTAGAGAGTTTAAAAACTATTATTAAATATACTAACCAAGCTGAAGTAGAAACATTGGTTGCATTAAGTCAGGGATAGAGAATATTAGCTCTCAAAATCAGCCCTTAATCCCCCTTTTTGAACTTTTCTTGATATTTTGAGGTGGGAGTATGCAATAGATATAGTATGGATCCATAAAGTAAGTTTAATATAGCATTTTAAGTAATATATAAGTAAGTGTGCTTGTATAATCTTCTTAATAACCAGAAATCACCCCTCAAAAATTTTTTAGAAAATCTTGGGCTCTTTCACGTAAGTTGCATAGATTGCCTGCTTTGACCCACTCTTTCTGCCTATTATCTTCAAGAAATTCTTATTATTTGCCAATTGTTGCATTTAAAACTTCAGTTTTAAGGTAAGGCTACCAGATGTAAATTATCAAGAATAATGATTCTTGATTGATTAACACTAGAACTTTCTGTATCTCTTTATTACTCTAATAGTCTGGATTTCATTTATTTTTTCTTTTGGTAAATAGAAAGAGCTATGTAACCTGAAGAAAGATAGAATATTTTTTCTTTTGTAATAAATAACTGTTAAGAAAAGTTTAAGAAAATAACTGTTTAAGAAATATTTTTCTTTTGTAATAAAATACTGTTTAAGAAAGTATTTAGTTTATAAATACTTATAAACTATTGTCTGTTTATCTTAAAGGGGTAAATTTATATCCTACTTTATTCCTGAATTGTTAATGCAGTAAAGATAAAGCAATCAGCATTATATTCTGTCTTCAGAGATAATTATATTCATTAGTAGAAAATCCAGAACCCATCTAGCCAGGAGTAAATGGCGTTCCATAAAATTTCTGAGACCACTGAGAAAATGAGGGAGATACTGACATTCATGAGGGAAATCCAAACTTGCAGAAGAAGACGACAAAGATATAGAAGAAATCCAGAGACCACAGAATACTCACTGATTATCTGTCAAGAAAATGGGAAATTGGTAATAATGGAATGGAGTAAATAGGATAAATGTCGGGCTGCCTGGCTGAGATGCTCAGAGCCAATCGTACTAGTTTATAGGATACTGTGTTTGCGATACCTGGTTTTAGACAGATGCATTAATTAGGTGATTATTATATATTTTATTTTTTAATTGGAAAACTTATTCTGTAACATCCTACATATTTCAGAAAAACAATACAATTGTTTAGCCTGAAGATAGCTAAATAGAAAATTGATATGTTTTGGTTTTTGATGATGTTTTGTTGCTAATTTTAATATGTTGTTTGCCACCCAGGATTATATGTCAAATGGGCAATCCCCCTCTCTCTCTCCTGTTTTGAGCTATAAACATTCCAGTCTAGGGAAAAGAAAAAGACCCAGTCACAGCATAGTAATATTTCTACTGATATTGATAGTGCAGATAGGTTCCAGTTTGTGTGTTCTTCTCCTTGATTATGTTGAATCATTACTTCTTTCAACATCTTCTTTTCACAGCTCATCATGTTAAAACTGGAACTTGTGAAGTGGTGGCTCTCCACCGATGTTGTAATAAGAACAAAATAGAAGAAAGATCACAGACGGTCAAGTGCTCCTGCTTTCCTGGGCAGGTAGCAGGTACCACTCGAGCAGCTCCTTCTTGTGTTGACGGTGCGATATCTTTGTTGGTTTGTTCTTTCTTTTTGAGTTGTACCTCTTCTAAATTTGACTTTTAAATAAAAAAAATCATTGAACAATATTTATACTAATAAAGAGCCTTGGGAGTTTGGTGAAGATACTTATACTAGTATCTTCACCAAACTAGAGATAGAAAAGATAGCTAGAGATTTTGAAATGCATTATGAAGCTTGACTATGATATTTCATAGACCTTGATATGAAATTGATACTATGATATTTCAAAGACCTTGAGAAAAATGTTTGGTTACTCTTTATACTAGATATCAGTCTTAAGTTTATTTTATTTATTTGCATCTCACACTACCTCTTCTTTTCTCCTGCTGCAAATAGTACTTCAGGAGGTGTAGCAAGTCCAGCCATGAATAATTTACTCATACAATTCACATGTATGTCTTATGAACTTAAAAAATGTTTGGTAGAGCAGATCAAACAATGTTTTTGTCCAATGTCCATCCCTTCCATAGGATGTGCATTTAAAAGTTTCCCCCTACTAATATTTCTCACCAATAAATATTCTGTTCTTACCTAGATAATGTTTCTGTGCTATAAGAACAAAAAATGTTTGATTAAATATGCTTTCCTCTTTCTCTTCTTTAGCTTCAATTGTAGAACAAAAATGGTGGTGTCACATGCAACCATGTCTTGAAGGGGAGGAATGCAAAGTCCTTCCAGATCGAAAAGGATGGAGCTGTTCTTCTGGAAATAAAGTGAAAACAACAAGGGTAAGTAAAAATTTCCTAAGAAATCCAGCCAAAAGCTTTTATAAAGATGATTTTGGATTCAGTGGTTTATAGTCTTGATCCAGGAAAGAAAGTTTAAATACTGAATAAGCATAAACAGCAAAATAAAAAATTGGCTTGGGTATCCATTAAAGGCAATATGGTAAGTTATTTATGACTAATTTACTTTGATGGGTTTATTCTAACTATGATTGCGTCTAGATCTAACAGTTATCAATGATTGAACTATCATGATTGTTATTCATAATTAAGATGCATGTACTAAAATTTAATATCCATTATTAATGATGAACCAAACTGGAATTGTAGTTAGAATCACATATTAAGCTAAATATTTTGCATATCCTTAGAAAATTGGACTGTTTATGAAGCATATTTATGCTGCTGATTATCATCAGTTAAAATAAGTTCAAAAATTCAAGATATTCATTCAGTAAATAAAAATGTGCTTTCTAAGACTTAGCCCTTGTTCAGATTGAGTTCATGATGAAAATGGAAGAAGGAACTTTCCTAAGAGACAAGATAGTTTTATCATGGAAATCTCTGGTTCATTCATTAATTAATGTTACTTTTGCTTTTGTCCACTGTATATATCTAAAGATAAGCTATATTGAAATTAATGGTCTAACTCTGAAATTAAATTATTCTGTGCCAAGTAAGCTTAGAACAAGGGGAGACAGCAAAGTGTACTCTGAGATGTTGCTTCATGCCATGTTCTTAGTTAATATATAGTATATCAGGATGGAAACCACATTAGCATGAAAAATCCCATGAGTAAATCAAAATGTATAGTTTCATTTTCCAACATAGTCATACTTATGTAATCATTGCTTATGAGAAAGTTCAGATAAAATTGGTTCCAGGATGAAAAATCATTCATAATCCACAGAAAGATACTTAAATATACTCAGCTTGATATTTTCTGCCAGGCTTTGCAGCAGCTTTGTCAGCGTTCAGTGATGAGCACCTGAGAAACCTCTGGCTTTGTACTCTAAAATGCAAATTATTACATCTAGGAATGTATCTGGGTGAATAGGGTGTCATTGAACAGTGGCCTTCTTGCTTGGGAAAAAGATCTCAAGATAGAAGAGCAAAGGTGCTTTCTTTAGTGATGATAATTTCCTCTATATATGAGCTTTCTGTGCCTACCATATATGGTAGGGATGAGAAATCCAACACATAATAGATGTTTATGGGTTTTGAAAATCATACAGTCACCATAAGATGTTACAGTACAACATGATTTCAAAAGTCTTTGTTATTTGGGCAGAGGAATAGAGAAACAGAAAATACTGAACCTCTTGTATGTATTAAGAACATGGCTTCTATTCACCTTCTCCTGTTCATGTATTCCAAAAGCTTTTTGATATTATGAGGGTAACAGATCATGTGATACCTGGTCCCCAGTAGGTAAAAAGAGTAGACAATAAAGTAATGTTTCTCTCAAAATGCGATCTGTGTCTGTGATGAAACTTGAAGGCTTTCGTGATTCCTAAAATGACTCCGAATTGATGCACATACACTCCAACTATTATAATGACGGATAATAGGTACTATAATGTAATCATCTGGTGTCGATAACTATAGCATTCACTATCCACATTTACTCTATTAGGACTACGCCTATTCAATAGGTTATTTTATAGAGGATAATGAGATTCTGCGTCTAGGAATCTTATTTATCTTGAACTTAAGGTTGACAATTAGTGTCAAAGTTGTCTCTTTATACTCTAATATCTATCCTAAATTATCACAAATTCATATGTAATTTAGGCAGCTGTAAAGTAAGACAGGTACTGCTATCAGTGCTGATAAAATATTAGAAATATGATCATCTGTATAGTTTTTCCTCCGTTTGAATCCTCCTGCTTTCTTTCTTACCCTCAGAAATAGAATTGTTAGTTCATTTATCTTGGAAAATTAGTATATGTTGTATGTATACTAAAATTACTGATTTATTTTAGCTTTCTCCAAACTAGAAATTCTGGGAGTTGTACTCCCAATGAAACTGGAGTAAACCAAAATTGGAGAAAGTTGGAATTAAAGTTGGAAATTAAGTTGGAGAAAGTTGGAATTAAATCTCTATAAGACATAAATCTCTAAATTTATATAAATCTCTATAAGAAAAAAGTAATGAAATATCTCTCATTCCCGGTGCTATTCTCAGCTGGTTTAATCTGAAACAGCAATTGCTGACTTTGTGGGGCAATCTGTAGAAAAAGCAGTGGGAAGATTACAAAATGATTTACTTGCAGAATGATGTCAGAAACTGCAAGCTTTTGCAGACAAGATTGAAAAGTTTTCTATATTGAATGGGATTCAGAAACTCAGAGCAGGTGCTGGAGGAAGAAGAGTGCCGAGAGGATCTGTGACGGTTGTTGGAGAATAATATTCTGTGCAGAAATGAAGACCTGGAAAAAGGGTTTTGCGTGACTAATTTAGAATTGAATTCATAGAAGCTGATTGGAATACCTAATTCTTCAGTTTTCCAGAATAGATATTTGGCTGAGTATTCAGGAATTCTGCCTAGTGGTCAAGAAAACCTGATTTCTAGGCATTCTGTGGATTTACTAAATAAATTACCAGTTTTTAAAAATTGTCTTTCCTCTGTATTAACTTTACCTAAACTGCCTGTTGAAGATATGTATATATATCTGCATCTGTTTTGATATATTAGAGAGGCAGTTTGTGTAGTGGTTAAAACATAAGACTAGAAACTGGAAGACTCTGAGTTCTAGTCCCTTTAAAGATGTAAAATCAGCTGGGTGACCTTGACCAGTCACTGTTTCCCAGCCCTAGGAAGAAGGCAAGGGCAAATCACTTCTGAAATCTTGCCAAGGAAATTGCAGGAATAGTCCAGGCAATCGCCAAGATGAAATGCTGTCTTGACGGCATAAAATAAAGAAAAATCAAGTATTTCCTAGGTCTCATGCTTATGTCAGTGTATTCATATATAAATATATTAAAACTTACATTATCCCTGTGTTCACATCTCGTGTATTTTAGATTTTCCTTCAATTTTTAATATAAATTTATGTTTCATCAAGATCATTGTGTCCCCTTTCCCCAAGGAAGCTTGACCAAGAGACTTGGAAAACAGTTGGCATAAAGATTTAAATTGCTGTGAAATCTTTCCTCAAACATTATTTTCCTATAATTGTTAAATAAGATTAATTCACATGCATTATGATTTATTTTGCTATCGATATGTTTACTATTTCAGCTTGTGTGATCGGTTTAAGAAATCCTACAGGAAAAATCGCCGAGGGAGAGAGGCAGTTTAAAAATGTGATAAATAAATAAAATAAAAAATGTATCTTTGAAGTTTGAAATTGATTTGTATTTTCTTAGACGTAGAAAACAATGAATATCTATCATCCGTTATAAAGTGAGCAGCTTGAGAACATATAAAAAAATTTTTAGTGAGCAGGCAAAAATTATTTTAAAGCTAACACACATGTTTTCTGAGTTTTTATTTCAGTAGAATATTAAGAATGTGATGGATGTGGAGTATGTCTATGCGAGCATGATATAAGACCCTCAGTATCTCCAGTTTATATAAATATATTGTTTAATGTGTTATGTGGACTTGTTGCACAATTTAAAACATGCTGTTCATTGGGTTCAGTTGGCTTATATTATAAATTGGCCTGGGAAGCTGAAAAAATACAACGAAGTAAGACAATTGCAATCCAGTTCAATATTGTTGCTGGAAAGAATAAAATGTACATATCTGTATGGTAATAATAGTAATAACTACGATACTAGTAAATAGAATCACTTGCCTAATTAGTATCTGACATTTGCATAATGATTCTGGGATGTATCCAAGTTATTTAGTTAATTTAAAAAAATGGTTTCTTCATGTTTTGAAAATGTAAATATCAATTGTTATCCAGATATATTTTCAGAACAAGTTACGAAATTTGGGTCCCTAGTTCACCATGTAGAAAATGTAAAGAGAAATTAATATTTTATATTTGCAAAACTGGAGAATAATCTTAAGTATCATGGTATGTAAAAAGTTCAAAGAAATTGATAGCTTACTCACTGTTACGTGATATTTTAATTGATCTTGTTACGAGGGTCAGTTTATTATGATATTTATAGGATATTTTCCGTTCAGTCGAGTTAAATCTTCACTTGTTCATGTAAGTGCATTTTTTTAACCTGTCACTTCTTTTCAAACTCACTGAACACCTATCCATTAATGACAACCCTTCTTCAAATCTTTCTCTGTTTGAATATTTGAAATTCCACAAATAGGGCAACGGCTCTCAAACGCATTGCTGTTTCCCATTTCTCCCTGGCTGCAACCTGGTCGAAATTTACCAAATTTCTTTGTCATGTATCTGTAAACTGCCACCATCTTTTCTGTTTACTATAGAAACTCTCAGAGTTATTTATTTAGCACTAAAACATGTGAATGACTCCAGGAGACCCAGATAATACCCAATTATTTCTTCAAAAAACTTACATAAAACAAGAATTCAACCCAACCCAGGGAAAGATTAGGAGCAGAGAAATCTGGGATTAGGATTGTTTTATATTTTATTTGCTTGAAGTACTGAGCGGAGTGGCAAAACAGTTCATTTCAAATTAAATCTACATCGAAAGACAAATATGCATCAACCTTTCTGATTATCAAGCTTCATACTAGGATGTATGGAAGTTAATTTCAGCCTTCCAGGTTCCATTATTTAGCAATTTGATTTAACTGAGCACAAGTCTCTAAGATAAAATTAGATTAGATTAGAATTTTATTGCAGATTTTAATAAAACCTTGCACACAAATGATGATTTGCCCTCTGCAGTGCAATCATATCAAGGCCTAGGGCTGTGCTCCCAGGTTCAAACTTAGGCCTTTCTTTTTAGACATTCTTGTGACGTAAGCAACAACCCACTTAATGGTTTGCCCTACAGTCTTCCATAGCTCAGGAATACCGGTTATCACTTATCTTTACCTAAAATGCATTTGCTTCATTATACTGTATGAGTGAGAGAAAGCAGCAAAATCTCCAAATCTTGATTTCACTATCTATATACAGGATTGCATTTTGTTCATAGCAATTACTGAAATGTTTTCAAAATGACTTAGCTTTTCTACAAGAACTCGATTTAAGCTTATCTGTTTCTAGTCCCGTTTGCCATGAGAAGCTTAAGATGATTGGGTAATGCAGGTTTGGAACCCTTGTCCAAAGGACAGAAAACTGTCTCAGTGATGGAGAAGAAGCCACTATAGGGAATAAAGAAATCAACTATCATAAAAATAAGGGTCAGGCCATTGATGATACATTTCAAGGAAGCTGTTCCCTGAGAACTTGTAGGAAGAGGCAAAGAGAACAGTCGAGGTGGCTTGTAGTCAAAGGTCCAGTATGGCAACAAGTGGGCAATGAAAAAAATATAGGTCGTAACAACTGCTGTAAATAAAAACAGTCAAAAGTCATAAAGCATTTTAAATATTACAAAATGTTCATCTGAACAATTATTATGACAGAGCTACAACCTTTCTCTCAAAGGGAAATGGAAGATCTAATCGGATGGTGTGGCGCTATTCTACTCTTCTCCAGGAAAGGAAGAGAAAGAAGGCAAAGCCCCAATCCAAGATCATCCCTGAATCTGAAACATACGCATTTTGTTCTTCCTGAACATGGATTATCAGTTAGGAAAGAGTTTCTTCACAAGTACAAGAAGTTGCTAATGCTTCAGAGGGGACTTTTAATAGGACATGATTTTGAAATGACAGGTTATCCACAACATATACTTTGGCTTAAATTTTCCTGAGCAAATAGCTGAGCTCTGCTAGATTTCAGCTGCACAGATTTAATTGCTGAATCTCAGTTTTGTGATATGGACGGGCAGATGGAAAGAAGGAGCAGAGTGTTGTGGCACTTTCCTTTTCTGTCCATATTTTGCTTTACATCTTCTATTAAAACCCGGGCACACACTTGGATGAAAACTGCCACGGTCCCTGGGATGCCCTTTTCAAAGTGGTGATTAAGGCGTCTTTTATTCCATACTGCATCCTGGGCTAGCGGCTGAAATTTAAAAGCGTTCCTCAGAAATGAATAATCACTTTGTTGTTGATATATTTCACAGTGGGCAGTCCATTGTTTGACTGGATTGTTCACGGTAGCTCTCAGGCTTACCACAAAATAGGTGTGGATGTGCAAATGTAGATTGTTCGGAATCAGAAGGAAAGTTCCCCATTTTATATCTCCCTCGATTATACGTTACTTATACAATGTGTGTTTGCTCACTGGGAAAGTAGCCTGGTTTCCGGGAAATATAATGTTTATATAGAGTGAGGGAGGTAGCAAATTTGCTTAGATGCTGTCATGTTTATAAGGCTGTGGTTCCCATATTGTGGTGCGGTGCCATGGGATGCTGCAGTGAACTTACGGGGAAACCATGGGGAATTTAAAATATTTGCAGTGTCTATTTGTGAAGCTAGGTTTTGTGACTTCCATTTGTGTCATCATATCTTTGTGATACTAAGGGTGCTGCGAAGCAAGAAAATTTGGGAATCTCTGTTCTAAGACAAAGAGACTAGTATTCAGTGTTGAAAACTTACAACGGTAGATATTTTTATCAACAGCTTCATGGTCACTGCTTGGTTCTGATGCTGGACAAAGAGATTGGTCAACATCTAGCAGGATGAAAGAGAGTCTGTAATCATAGTTTAATCCTCAGTCTGCAGGCAATATGTGCCCAGCCATAGCAACGGAAGTTAATCCATCAAACTTCATATGAGGACATGACAATATAACTTAGCTTTCCAGATTTTTTCCTTTTTCAGGAATTGGCTTATATTGGCAGAAAACTCTCTGATATACATTGATGTATATAAAACAAATCAAACTTATATTATGGCCTTTAGGCCTGAGAACCCTACGTAAACCTATACTTATTAATAAAAATTTGTATAAGACTTCATTCTTTTAATCTTAATATTTATTGTAGACAAGAACATAGCCTTATATACAACAGATGATTTGTCCTTTACAGTACAATGAAATCAGCCTAGAACTGCATTCCAGAAATCCTTAGGTTTCCTCTGCTTTTCTGCTTAGATATTCTCTTGATGTGGAAGGCAGTTCAATTATGTTTTGCATCGTAGTTGTCTCTAGCCTGGGAATCACTGGTTACATGCATAGGTTTGGGACCGCACACTGAGATTGACTAAAATCTGAGGGTTTCACCTCAACAACCTGATCATCCATCATTCTTTAATCAGAATTTTATGATAGGAATAGATATGATGAAGGAGTAGATAGACTGTAATAGCCATGTATATCCATGGAGCCTGGAAGGGCAAGAAATATAATTATATATTGTATATTATTATATGTTGCTTTGGGCAGTCTTTCATGCCTTTGCAGCTGGTGTATCTTCACATTTTTTTATCTTTCCATCAAATCCTTAATTCAGACTCTTCTCATTCCAAAGCATTGCCTCAGTTACCTCATTCTGCTTCTAGAAATTTTATGTATTGTTGCTATTGTCTGTGTTGTATTTCTCTAGAATTTACTCGTAGATCTAATGTTACTTCCCTATCTGTTACTCCTCTTGCCCAATTTTAGCCCTCATTCTACATACAGGCTGTTTTATTGTAAACTGAGTTTTTAGTTTGGTGTCCCATGATAGTGTGCAAATATATAATTTGCTGTTTGATTTTACTGTCATCTTTCTACTTAGTGTGCATTGGGCATGAATTCATCTATATTTCGGAAAACACAAACATGGTAGCATAATATGTGGCACCTATGAGGTAGTAGCAAAGTTGAAAGTGACATTCATTGATCATCTTTATCCAATGTATTTGTCATTAAAAAGTAATTTCTTTTTAATTGAATACATATCTTATTGAATAATACTTTGGAGCAACCATCACAGTTTCAGTCTTTTGGTATAAGATGATGAAAAACTGCAAATAGGACAGGGGAATGGTGTGTATGGTTCTTACAGTCATGGGTTCCTCACCGTCAGTAGCTAGTTTCGCCTACTCAATTTCTACTCCAAAAGAATATGTTTTGAAAGCAAACAATAGCAATACATTTTTGGCAAATACAGTGGCGTGCAGGTGTGGGAACTAAGTGTCATCCCCACATGGCCCTCTGATATGAAGGAAAATATACTTCTCCTTGTCTTGAAAGAGAGAGCAGTGTTTTTATGGCAAGTGTTGGAAATAGCAGACGGGAAGTTTCACAGATGTCTCTTTTAATTCTGTCTCATTCTTGTGGTTCAGATAGAGATTTTGAATCTTTATGTAGGAGTTAAAGTTTTATAAGAAAATACTTCAATTGCATGTCAGGTATAATGCCTGCCTGCATTGTAAAAAAGACCTAAACAAGGGAAGGGAACATAAATAGTGCATCCGCTTGACTTTTTTTTGTTCTTGAGAATGCCATCCAAGGAGCTAAAAAATCAACCTGCAGTAAGACAAATGTTATTGTAAAACAGGAAGAGCATAAAAAATTCTTCTCTTAGCCTATGGAACCAAGGGGTAGTGTTTCTAAAGAATGAAATGAATCCTCATGTTCACTACCATTGGATGACAAAAATTTGGCCAGAGTTTGTGTAAGTTTGGCTGCTCAATTGGGCTTGAGTCGATTATTATGCATGTAGATGATGCGTGGTTATCTTGCATCATTTAAGTACAACAATTATATCACTCCAGGGTAGCCAAAGAAAGTGATGACTCAGCGATAAAGAACAAATGATATTTTTCACCTGATATTTGGAGCTTCAGTGAAGTGCTCCACCTGAATTAATTGGAATTATGTGCACATATTAGGCAGGATTCATGCTTTCTCCATCCTTCTTCCATTTAGTCGCCTTAAAAAGGGCAATCATTCAACACTGTATTTTGCACTGTGCTATTCGAATACAATGCCATGATGCAAAATGGAAATTATATTTCCTGATCAGAGATTGCTTGGTAAAAATAAATAATCGATAAAAGGATAGGCACGCAACTTCCATGCAAGGCTACACAAAAAGAATGTAGGGTTAGGAATTAGTTGGAAAGCATTTGTTCCTCTTTACATTAAATTTGATAAGATATGATTGCTAATTTCTTCAGATGGTATTAACATTTTAAAAATAATCCTATCACAAATAAGAAAAGCAGATATAACACTTATCTCTTTAGAAAGCCGAAGACCGCAAGCTTGATCTGACTTTTAAAGCAACATATATTTGTTGAACATGAGTTGTTAAGAGATATACTACAAAGTAACTTACTCTGTCTCTGATGATGCCAGCCACAGCTGCCGGTGAACCATCAGAACAAAAGAAAAGTAGAGCACATCCATTCAACCCAAAAATATTATATCATCACTATAATATTAGTTGCGTTTGAATATTAATCAGCTGTAAACAGAGTTTTAGATTTCCAGTCTCCATTTTAGATTCAGCCCTAAGTTGAATTGGGCAAACTCCAAGTATGTCTGAAGCAAATTTTCTGAATTACTGAATTGGACAATGATTGCATTTTGTAATGACTGCTTACCTTTACTCAAAACTTACTTTTTTTTAAGTTAGCCATTTATTGATGTTTGCTTTCAACTTCCAATGTAAAGATTTTAGTAGATGAATTCCTTTAGTTGAATCTTCCGCCAATATCTCCATCTTACACTGCTGTGTTTATTGCTCTTATGCAGTATATCTTGGGTCTTCTCTCCATGATATTCCAAAATATTATGTGTTAATTGGGGCTTTTTAGAAAAGATTACATTAATTTCATTTTTGGTATACCCGCTATCAGTTGGGTATCAATATATCGATTAAATGGATTCCCTACTTGACTTTTCTCAATTTAAAAGCTCTTCTTGATCTGCAACATAATTTTATGAATGCATTGATTTTGAAGAGTAATATTTCTGTCATTTGTTTTAGTAGGAAAAAATTGTATTTGTTTAAAACACTTAAAACACAATGTATATATTTCTTATACACAAATGTTCTACCATTAATCCCAGGTCTGTTTCACACAACTCATCCTAGTGCTTGACATGTGTTTGTTTCTTAGGCAAACGTGTAAAACCATTCAAGAAAAGGAGATTTCTGCAGTGCCTGATGACAATTCTTGATTATTCCACACACAAAATATTCTGGCTCCACGTTTGGAGCAGTAGTTGAGATGAATTCTAGTCTTGGTCGGATTCTCAGGAAGGGTCAGAAGGTGCGTTGAGGAGGACAGAATCAAAACTACTCCTGAAAGATGCTCCAGCCTTGGTTTGTTATCAAAGAACAGCAGGTGTGTACAAATTCAGGTAGTTGAAGCAAAATTTAAGCTATGAGATTGTTTCTTAAATATATATTATTTATTCTTTCATGAAAGTATTTGTTAAACTGCTTCACAGTACTAATGAGGAAACCAAAAGCAGTTTAAATAACAGACAAAAACAAATCAATTGCCATAAAATAATTAAAATTAGATTTGAGTAGAAAACTTCAATATATTTACATTTTAAAAATCAGGGAAATAAAATGGTTTTCACTTCCCATTTAAATGCCACCACCCCACCTCTGAGAGACAATTTTATAATTAAAGTGTTGCTATCAGAAGCACCCATTCTCACTAAAGGCAGAGAACTGTTTAATTACAAAATGTAAATCACAGAAAAAAATTAATTTCTGATAAGGAAAAGCATTCTGAGATTACCTGTGGTGCCACTTTAAAAACAACATTGTACAACCCTCCTTACCCATTCAATGTATGGAATCAATTCTGTGGATTTTATAGTTTGTACTTGAAAAAAAATTGCTGTCTATAATGTGCTATTAATAAATGTATATGTAGCTTAATGTAATTGCTATAAGCAATTAGTGGAACTTTTTTATAGGTAGATGTAGTCTCCTAAACATTTTTATTATTTATTTTTTATTTTTTACACATTTCTATGCCGCCAATTTCCGAAGACTCTTGGTGGCTTACATAGAATAGAGATTTATACAGTAATGTAAACTAACCCCGCCCCCCTGCTGGCCGGCGATGTTGCATCCGGGCATCTTCGCAGTTTCTGCTCCGCCCCTGGCAGGAGGGTGGGCCACCTTCGACTCACTGCTCAACTCCTCGCCGCTTGCCTTGCCCGTCCCGCCGAAGCCGGCCAGCTCCCACCGAAGTGGTACCCGATTTATCTACTCGCCAGTTGTTACGTGCATACAACATATACATAAAACATACAACATATACAAGATATATCAAACAACACTTTTTATAATTTTAGCATGGCATATTTAATGTGGCAAAATGGGTATTAAGATGTATGCTAAATCTACAGGAAGTAGTACATAGGTGTGCATCTGCAATATATATTCAAGGTACACTTTCACCGAGACTTGTGATGTACATTGCTTCCTAGAATATATTTACACTGAGAGTGAACTAAACCTGTATAACGCAAAGCCATTCGCTTTGTGCACTTGTGCACTGGTTTTATATAGGTTTAGTACAAATCTTAGATGCTGTAGTTTTTCTGAGAAAATTCAGAGATTTATTTCATCCCACCACCGTTTCCTGTTTCTTGGGAATTGTTTCAGTAAGGGCCCTTTTCTCCCATTTAGGATTACTTTCCTAACTACCTACTTGTCTGCTGTCTCATCTCTAGAATAATTCTAGATCCCGACTATTGAACTTTGGTTTTTCTCATTGATCTTTGTAAACTAGGTTAGCTACTATGTGGATGGAGGTGATACTTTCAGCCTTTGAACCATTGCATATACGGTACATTCATTTCTGTTTAATTTCCACTCCAACATTGGGTTAGTTACAGAACAGGATCCTGGAGATGTGTGACTGATCAGCTTCCAAAATGAAACGTTCCTGTCTTTAAGCTTTCAAGAAATCTTGACCTCAACTGAAAACCTTTATTTTTGATTCATTTGTACATAATGAAGTAATATAATTGGCTTTACTTTGTGGAGAAGCACATTTTAAAATCTTAAATTGATTTCAAATAAGACATCTACATTGATAGGCACCACATTTCTTTTCATTTTGCTGATTTAATTTCATTATTTCAAGGATCCATATTCTACCAAGACTCTTCAAAAGATTCTTGTTTATCGCAAAACCAATAACAATAATAAAAACTTGATAAAATAAAATTTAATTAGGCCAATATAAGCAGATAGGTAAGTAATAGAGAAGATAAGAATAGACAAATAGTAATGGGGAAATTCCTACTGATCTCCCTTATAGGTTCTTGTTATACAAGGATCCTATGTTGCCACCACTGGTAGAGACAAAGCAAAATTATTGGGCTATTTTGGTTTGTTGCATTAATTTTTGATACAGACTAAAATATTTTACACTGTTATATATTTAATGTGATTAATGACGATAAAGTAAAATATTTTTGATTGAACATATTTCCTTTTGCCATTTTGATTAATTATATTAATATACTTGAAATACATGTCCTTTCAATTCTCCGAAGTGTCTTAAGCTGTCCTTTACACGCAGCCTTTTAATATTCATCTGAGAGAGTTCTAATGGATTTGAAAGCTTTCCCCCTTCTTTGTAGACATGTATTTAATAATTTAAATTATTTCTACTCTGCAGGAGATATTATATGCTATCTCTTCTTTTCCAGTGGATTGGAACTATTTGGATATTGTTCTGCTTTCTCATGGAATTTTGACCATCAGTTTAGCCCAATTAATGCTAATATTACTTGATTGATTTAAAATTATTAAAACAAGTATTAAAGACTTACTAATTCTAAAATATTAGAATATTTTCATACCTGCCTTAATAATTTTGAGACTGTAATATTTGAGAAGAGTGCGTGGTGGTGTGAGCTGTTAAGTTGCTGGTTTTGTTGGCTGGAAGGTCAGTGGCTTGAGTTCGCCAAGAGCCACTGTGTAACAGGGTGAGCTCCCGTTACTTACTCTACTCCTGCCAACTTGGCAGTTCAAAAGCATGTAAAATTGCAAGTCGATAAATACACTTCGTGGGAAAGGATAGTCACATTTAATTAGGTGAAAAAATATACTGATGACACTACTAGAAGAAGAAATTGTATTTCTTAATGCAGCAAAGGAAAATTCAGTTGCGAATAAAAATTTTTGCAGAGATGGCTAAATTGACAACCTTCCTGAGGGATCTGGGAAAATTTCTCACTTTCTGCTGATGTATAACAAAGGAGTTTATGTTGAAGGATTGGACAATTAGGGATTTTGTATGTTTAGTTGAAATATTGTGTGCTAGGTTAGAAGTCAGAATAATTAAAATATGGACATTCATGCACACACGCACCCATGTGTACATATACATATGGATGGATACTTTGACTGCAAGGTTACGAATAGATAGTTGATGGATAATAGCATATTAACATATAAACAAACTTATATTTTCATCAGTATGTTTTCAGTATGATTGGAAGGATGTATTCTTTCTAATATAGTATGAGCATTTTTATATTATTAATCTGGTTAGATTGGGAGTGGGAACATATTTCTTACTTTTTTCTTTTTATTGACTTATGGATGGGGGTTTGCATTAAGTTAATTGGGAATAATATAAGGGGGGTCCCCCCTACCTTCTTTCCCCTTTTTTTGTGTATTGTTTTTGTGGTTATTGTTTTTTAATTGTAAGTTGTTTTATTTCATATTGAAAAGTGCTACTTTGTAAAATTATAATCAGATTTTACTAGACATGATTTCTTTGTTTATGAAATTCATGGCATGCGCTAGATTATTCTGTAATTTTCCTTTGCTATTAATCCGATATATACCTACTTAGCTTCAGGAAGTATGTTATGTCATGTGCATTTGAGACTAGTGGATTCCCACAAGAAAGAAGCCAGAAGGGAAGAAATCACCTTTAAAGATGCCACAAATTTTAGGAAGTTGCATGACTTTCTAAAAATGTTAGGGACAATGAGGTATTTTAGAGAAAATTTAATGATTTAAATTCTTCAGGAAGAAACAATTATGAATTAAAACAAGGGACTTAGTAATTAGATGAAAAACAGAAAGTGTTGATGAAAGAAAAACAGAATTCCATTTTTAGTATAGAATAACTTATGCACAGAAAAACAGAACTACTTTATCATGAACTAAAATTCTACTCAGATAAGAGACGTTGATTAGTAGGATTAACAAATTTAGCTGGGCTAGTATTTATCTTGGTGATCTTGTCATCTGAGGATTGGCTATATGGTTAGTTTCAAAAAGTATTGAACTGGTTCCCCTTAACCTATTTTTCCTCCAAAGTAAATTTGGAGAATGTTTAGCTTAAACAAGTATTTTTATGCTCCATTTCTAAATGTAATGTAGCTTGAACGGAATCATATCGAAAA
This sequence comes from Acrochordus granulatus, assembly GCA_032468055.1. Lineage (NCBI taxonomy): Eukaryota > Metazoa > Chordata > Lepidosauria > Squamata > Acrochordidae > Acrochordus > Acrochordus granulatus. The sequence goes on along the minus strand of JANHZU010006755.1, from coordinate 42,167 downwards.
AACTGGAGAGCAGAAGTGAACGAGGACAAGTACTTGCTTATCCAGAGAAGCCAGGTATTGCCAATAGTTTAATATTATATTACATTAAAAAACCTGGCTTCTTAGAGCCCGAACTTATAGGATGGTTACATGAACTTTTGAATTGACTTTTGCCTGGATTATTGCAATGACCACAAGCTAGCCTCTTCATTTTGAATTTCTGTTCTGAAATTGGTTCAGTCTCTCATACTGGTTTTATTAAATCAATTTTGTTAAATCAGCCAAAAACATTTGATCACACAGCCTAATCAATTGCACATCGGAATCCACCCAGTTTGTCAGAAACACTAAAACTGCTTACATATTAAATTTCTGCTAGAACACTTGCAACCTAGTAAGAAAAATCTTGAATATATACGAATAAGTATCAACTGACATCTTTTATTTCAGAAAGTTAAGTGATATGATTTGACAGTGATGTAGATATTGTCCTCATGGGAACAAATTTTTCTGCATGAAAAGTCAAATTGGAAACAAACAGGACTACTCATTTACATGTTTTGATGCAATTAATAAAACTTGGCATTTATTTGCATAAGTGTTTTAGATGACAAGAAACAGCAATTGGGACTACGTGTGCCTGTGTGGAGTGAGAGATACTTAATTTTTAGGGCAAATGTAATTCAGGATTTTTTTAATTGAAAGCCTTTTTTCTTGCATTTTCAGCTAATATAAGCTTTTGTAAGTGCATCTTGTAATTTTTGTTTAAAAAAAATTAAAAAGAGAACATGTTGGTGTAGTGGTTTTGGCATCAGGCTAGAAACAGGGAGACTGTGAGTTCTAGTCCTGCCTGTGACTTTTGGCCAGTTACTTTTCTCTCAGACCTAGGAGGAGGAAAGGACAAAAATGCTTCAAGAAAACTACAGTAGAGTAGGAGTCTACTCTACAGCCTCTAGGAGTCCATGCTGATTTGAAATCACACCCCCATGTAAAAATAAGGGCTGTTTTTTTTTGTAGTGAGAATAATAAGCTTGCACATGCATATACATGCATTCCTGACATTTGGGTCACACTTTTTTCACTTATTTTATTGTTCAAGTTTTATTATGAATCTTGAATTCACAGTTACAACACAATATCCTCGGTATCTTAACTTCAGTGCCTCCTGTATTTCAGACGAGCAATTAAAATCTAGTTATTCTATAAAATACGAGAAAGGCATGTTATGATGGAAGATCTGAATTTGGCAGGCATGTCTTTTTGTCCATTTTCTCTTTTTTCCTATAATTTTAATCCTATACAATAGAACCCTGGGTTGCGAGTCACGTGCTTTACGAGTGCTTTGCGAGACGAGCAACAATTTTTAGTAAATTTAACTTGGTTAACGAGTGAACACCCGCAAGATGAGCATCGTGCGATGAGCCCGTGGGGGAAATCTCACAACTGAGATTTCTTCTCTCATACAGGCAGCATCCGTGTGACAACAGTGTTTATGCTATTACGTGTACTTAACGCCGTTACGTGTTTATGTGTATGTATCATGACCACGTGTGTGTTTGCTTTGCTATACCAGCGTATTGGATTACGAGCACTTTTCCAGAATGAATTCTGCTTACAATCCAAGGTTCCACTGTATTTGGTTTATTTTATGGGTGGGTTTATTATTTTTGAGGGGGGTTGGTTTGAATGTTAGCTTCTCAGAGTCTCTGGGATTGGAGAATATGCAAAAAAGATAAACAACAAACAACATATTTTTCTGTCAAGCCGTTCATTGATTCCTGACACTCCTTATTTAATTTGTTTTTTTGTTAGCTGCTGAGAGTCTTCGGATTCCGGTGGCATAGAAATTTATTTAATAAATAATAAATAAAATTAATATTAAATATGCCTGCTGCCCTGGATTTCTAGCCTTGTGTTTTGTTATACCCTCTTTTATTTCTGAGAAACAAAAACTAATAAAATATTAGTTGGAAAAAGAACAGCTCATTTCCTACCTACCGCAGCAAAATTATAATGTAACACAGAATCTATAGTGATTAGAATAATTGATTTCAGATACAGGATTGCCAAAATAAAAGTTGGGGGCATAAAATATGATAGCAAATACAATCAAACCTAATTTGTCTTCGATCTGTATAAAGCAAGTAATTGTTGACGGAATGTTTGATAGAAGAGAAATATAGGAACATTGCGATTGAATATCGTTCTCCTTTTTTCTCTTTCTCCCTGTTTCTTGTCAAATTATCTTTTCATTACAATTTGCCATATGGGATTTCACTTTGTAACAAGATCCCCACTGTGAGTTAGAGTCTTGTAGAGAGACTTGTATATTTTGGGAAAATATTTGTTATCAATTCTATCCATGCTATGTTGAAAATTCCTGTATTTATGCCAGTTCTTTGTAGAAAATTTTCATCTGTCCAATTCAGACACACAAGTTATTATCTCCTGCTTCAGAAGCAGTCACAGTTTTGTACTGCACAGCCATTCAATAATGCATTTCTCTTTAAGGTTTTTTTCTGAGTTACTTGCAGAGTAAATGATGCAGTGCAGGCTGAACATGAATTTGTCCAACTTTAGCTGAGGTGTAAAATTATTTTAGATTTAATTATGCATTGTTTGTTAACCAGTGAGTTCATATGCAGTCTACTTGACTCATGACAGCTATTCACAAATTTAAATTAAAACTCTTGAAACAGCAGAGTAATTATACTAGAACTGCACAGTGAGCACACAGAAAATGAAGAGAATCTAATTCTTTGTGCTCATAATATAAAGTATGTTGAAGAAAGTACACTATTTTAAAACGAGCAATATCTTATGAAGTACGTCCAAGTTAATTCATATAAATATTTCAGGAGTTACCTCTTTTTCAATCTGAACTGCTCAGCAAAAGGCAAACATTAATTTTTAGATATATTAATAATTTAAAGTTGATTGGTACCGATTAGAACACTTTGGAACGTTAGTGTTCAATAAGGATTTAAGTTCAGCTCAAATTCTCTTTTTCTATTAAAAGATAAAGAAATTGGCAAAGGCATGGATGTTCCAGCTGCTCTGTTGAAAATTTGACAGAAACAAAGAAAAAAAAACTTTCCTGTAAATAACATGGATGGGTATTAGCTAAAATTGAATTGAATTTTTATGAAATTGATTTGCTACATTTGAACAGTTTATCTCAGTTAATTTGTAATTGAATAGATGTCATTAACATGAGTGGGGGATATGTGCTGCTCTTACATTAGGAGTTATGTTTCAGAGTGTGGCAGAGATGGCCTATTTTGAGTATTACTCGGAGTCAAACTGGGTAATTTATAAGTGTAAAATGTAGAGGAAAAAAAGAGGGAGCAACAGGAATGCAGGCAAGAGAAAATCTTTAGAAGTTCTCCATAACAACAGCGATAATGACAATAAGAACAGCAACAAACTCAAATGCGATATACATCCATTTCAACATGAATTCGTTTTGTGTATGGATGCCATGTTTACGGCAGCTGGGTAGCAGTTGATTCGTCGACATATTATGTGTAGAATTCATATTTACTGATACGTGTTTGGAGCAGGAGCATTTCATTTTTGCTGAATGACTCGCAACCAAGTTTAAGAATGAAGGTAAATTTTTGAATTTGATTGCATACGATCATGTAGCTAGAAAGGCCATTTTGACCCTTGGCTCCAGTCCCATATTCACTAAAGGACCTCACACTGAAGCATCCCAAACATTCCCCTCTGTTTTTTTTAAATGATAAGAACATTTGGTTGTCTCTACTTATTTGGTTTTCTCTACTTATTTGGTTTTCGTCATTTTCTGGGTTTGCTCAGTTAGGGTATAAACCCGACATCACCTAGTTCATACAGTACTTGACAATGGCCTTCATCGGACTCTGAAATTCATATTCATTCAAGAAATATTTCTTGCCATATTTCTGTCAGTCTCAAGCATGAGTGCTGTGGCTGGAACATTTTAATCACACCTTCAGAGGGGCGGCGCACATACTATTTTTGTTGAAGAAGATTGAACCAGACTAGGAAGTGAGTAACTCTGCTTTCCTTTTTCCTGTTCTATCACTCATCTATAAAGATAAATCTTCACAAGTCCTTTATGTATAAAGTCCTTTATGTATTCCTGTGTCGTCCTTTTTGTTATTTTTAGATGCTTTGCCAAACTTAACTTATTCTCAGTTTTTGTATTTTTGATACCAGGGCCTTCATTTCTTGCCTGTCTCTGCCCTTTGTTTGTAGCATGGCCATCTTTCCCTTCTTTCATATATCTCATGCAAAGACTCACTCAGATTTTGTGTAATAGCTTCTTTTGCTGTCCTCTCTTTTTTCTGCTCTTTGGAAAAATTTGCAATTATGCTTTTAATATCTTCACCTTTGGAAAGTTCGATTTCTATTAGTTTCTTTTGCCTTGGGATCATTTTTTATAATTGTTATGACTTTCAGAAGTGCAAGGTAGTTGTTCAGCTATACTCAGTTGAAGTACAGTATTTTCTTGTCTTAACAATCAAGAAAACCAATGTTACACAGTAACTTTCCCCAAACATTTCTATTACTGCTATTTCCTGAGCTTAGTATTTCTTATGATAAGTCCTATGTATTCCTTTACCCTCTGGAAGAGAAAATTGCCAGCAGGAGAAGTCAGGAATTTTCTTTGCTTGGCAAAGCTTGTTTCTCAACTGATGATGGAGTATAGAATGCCTCCCACCATTCTGACTTACTGCCTCTTTGAAAGGTCTACAGTTTGCTTTTTGGAAGATTAATGCAGTTTCATTAGTATGGAGAGCAGTAATAAATAAGTATAATAAAACATACTTTTTTGTTTCCTTTTATGCTTGTTTTAATTTATAGAATAATATTTTGATTTCTGAATAGGTGGGTATATTTTAATGTAGTGCAATTCCACTTGCTTTTGCACTGTCCCTTTTGAACAATTTGTATACTTCAGTTACTGTATTTCAGACATGGGAATCATCCCATCAGAGCTCTTGTTAGATCTATAAAATCATATTTGCCCTTCTGTATGAAGAGTTCAAGCTCATCTTATTTATTTCCTACGCTGTGAGCATCAGTGCATAGATATGAAGGTCATAAACTTTATGAGCCAATGGTCTTTCATATTCTTCTTTGTGTGATTTAAGAGGTCCCATTTAACAACACTCCCCCTTTCTACAATACATAAATGTTTTTTTGAAATGCTTATATTGGGTTTTCATTTCTATCTATTACAGAATTAAGTTTTAAAACCAATCCTAATTCATTTAATATCAAGCTTGCCATGCTTTGGCCAAACTTATTTTTACAGTCATTGCATTCCAGTATGTGCCATCATGACATCATTGGTAACTTAAGCATGGTTTGAAATTATTTACAGTATTCGTTCCTTTTCCAGTTACCTTCCATGAACTGGAAAAATACATGATCTATAACCTCAGGGTCTTAAGCTTCATTCATATAATTTGTCTCCATATATATCATTTGAAAGGCATCATTACCAACTTGGTAAGTCTTGGATGTTCTTGTATCATGTCCTTGATCCTTGTTTTTGGTAATTAGGCTGCTGGCTCCTGGTGGCATATATTTCTTTCAATAATTTAATGTATTGTGTCACCAAAAACCACCTTAGAAATCCATCATTTCATCTCCCATAATGTAATATTTTCTCCTCTTGAAATTTCAGAGCCTGTTTCATCTATAGAGGCCTAAAAACAGTTTTTGAATTCCAGTTTCTGGGACAAGGTGTCTTCTTTTGTTTCTAGTCATTACTCATATCCAGTGGGTTAGTCATATCCAGTGGACTCAATCCTCTGCAAGTCTATCTTTTTTAGGGACGGTTGTTTCCACTGTCAGTTTCAGGTATAGAGCTTCCTTTCCTTGAACTGATAAATCTCGTCCTTTCATATGAATGAAGGGTAGTCACTCATTGTTCAATCTTCTGATGTTTTCTGCAAAAAATGTTATGAACTTCAATATACTGCAAATATATCTGATATTGTTTTCATGCTGGAAAACAAACCGATGCCATAAGCACTGTTGGTTACATTAGCACATTTATGTCTGTTCATTACTTTTGCTTCTTAGGGCACAACCAGGAGAATAGTTTCATTTTTCTTTCTATTATGTTCTCAAACCAAGTCTCCCTCTCTCTAGTGAGATATATGCACGCACGCTAAACAATATAGTCATTGTTCAGTATGGATGAGAAGATATGCTCTTAGTCATATAGGCAGGAATTAAATATGTACCACTAAGGATAAAGATCACTAGATCTAGTAGTATATTTAAAACTCATTTTTCAATATGCTTTCCAAAGTGTATTTCTAAGAAATAAAAAACAGGAACAAAAAATTAGAGTTTATAAAAGAAGAATACTGTACAGTATACACAATCATGTAAAAAAGAAAGTACACCATCTTTGAGTTCTATGGTTTTATGGATCAGGACATAGTAAAAATCATCTGGTCCTTCGCAGTTCTTAAAAGTAGGTAAAGCCAGAATGGAGAAGCCATGCATGAAAAATTACTCTAAGTGCACATTATGATTCAACAGCTTGTAAAACCACCTTTAGCAGCAATAATTTGAAGTAATTATTTTCTGAATGACTTTATCAGTCTCTCACATCATTGTAGAGGAGTTTTGGCCTATTCTTCTTGACAACATTGTTTCAGTTCATTGAGGTTTGTTGGCATTTGTTTAGGCACTGCTCTCTTTAGTCCCACCACAGCATTTCAGTTGGGTTGAAATCTGGATTTTGACTGGGACACTGCAACACCTGGATTCTTTTCTTTTTCAGCCATTGCGTTGTAGATTTGCTGGTGTGCTTGGGATCATTGTCCTGTTGCATGACCCAGTGTTGGACAATCTTTAGCTGTTGGAGAGATGGCCTTACATTTGACTCTAAAATACTTTGGTATCCAGAGGAGTCCATGGTCGACTCAATGACTGCAAGGTGCCCAGGTCCTATGGGTGCAAAACAAGCCCAAATCATCATCCTTCCACCACCATGCTTGACAGTTGGTATGAGATATTGGTGCTGATATGTTGTGTTTGGTTTTCACCAAAGGTGGCACTGTGCATTGTGATCAAACACCTCCACTTTGGTCTTGTCTGTCCAAAGGACAGTGTTCCAGAAGTCTTGTGATTTGCTCAGATGCAACTTTGCAAATTGATGCCGTGCTGCCATGTTCTTTTTAGAGAAAAGAGGCTTTCTTGGAAACTCTTCCAAACCATACTTGTTCAGTCTTTTTCTAATTGTACTGTCATGAACTTTCACTTGATTAGCAGCCCCTGGCTGCTACTTAGTCTCTTCATACTATGGAAGCAATAAAGGTGTACTTAGTGTTTTGCACATGGCTTCTCCATTTTGGCTTTCTTTTTGTAAAACAAATGATGACATGGTGTAATCTGTCATGTGGTGTTGTTCATCTGAGGTTGTGTTGACCTACTTTTAAGAAATGTTAAGGACCAGATAATTTTTAGTGCGTCCAGAACGTAAATCCATAGAACTCAAAGAGGGTGTACAGTACTTTCTTTTTTACATGACTGTAATTGCATTTGACCCATTTTAAAATATTAGTATGATTAAAACCCTGCTGTTCATATATATTATCGGGGTAACTGGGAAATAGAAGGGTTGGTTAGAAGAGAAATACTTCATAATCAGAAATTTACTTCCTATTAAGTGCAAGTTTCATTGGAACTTCAAATTCAGGTTTCTTGGTTCTTAAAACTGATTTCAGAATTCTTGTGCACAAGTAGTCCTCATTTGAATAAGAGGCAGTATCTTTCTATTAATGTACATTCTCCCTATCTTACATTGTGCCATAAGATAGCATCGCCCAGTGGCACAGTGTATTTTGTGTTCAGAAAGCCTTGGTCTAGATAAAAGAACTTGGACAGGAGGCTTTGGAAATAAGCGTGGTCCAATCATTGGCAGATGGTGTCCCTTTTTCAATGCAAAATCCAATGGGACAATAAGATTAATGTTATGTCAGCAATGGCGATGAGAGACAGTTTTCCCACCACTGAAGCAGAAAGCTGCTTGAGAAGCATAAATCATGAACAAAGAGTTTTTTGTCCTCAGATTCCCTGCCTGAGGCAGTTGTCACTCTTCCAGTTAATACGAGGACAAACTCCATCGCCTTTCTTCAGACTTTGCAGAGCTTACCTCTAGATATTTCAGGATCTTCTACCAGCACATACCATAAAACAGCACATTTGAGGGTGTCACGTTGAAACTAAGCTGGGTCAGGCAATAAGCAATTGTACAATCTTCCTGAGTATGTTCAGTGTTTTAGTTTTACCCGCCTTCGGAAACAGCAACTTCATTCCGCTAGTGCTTTCTTTTGTTGTATAAAAGCGCTTCTTGAGCATTAAAAAAGGACTAAACTCCTAAAGTAACCTTTTTAGTATTCTCTCAGTGTTTCTAGGCTTCCACGTTGATAAAAGAGCTGTATGCAGATGGCTTTTGCTGAAGGCAAAAGAATGTTTCATCATAAAGGAGCATGGCCTCTCAAAATTGGAGATTTCCCCTGATGTACTATTACCTTAGCCAATCCAATGGGTCAAGCCTCCAGAGAAAGGAGAGCATTGTTTAATGAAGTTTTGTACTAAAAAGTAACATGATTAGTTATTGAGTCCACTGATAAAACAGAAACAGTGCTTTGATAAGACAGCGATTTTTTTCTTTTCTGTTCATTTTTCAATTCCAAGTCAAGCATTGAGAAACATCCAACGACTGTAAAATCTTCAGACTAACATAATTTTTCTCAGTGGCTCTTTTATTTATAATGTTGGCTTGGATGAAATTACTCTAGTGCAGTCTGATTTTTAAATGAAGGAATACAAAGAAAACTATAGTTAACGTACATAATATTTTTCTCTCTTGAATGGTTGATCCCCAGGTCAATTTTTGACCTTAGATCAACAAAGAAAACATCGGAAAATCAAGATTAAAGAACGCTTTTTAAAATTGCCCCAATCCAAGGGAATAATTTTGTCCTGAATTATTTTCTTTTTTTAATTGTTTTCATCTCCTTACAGAAATGCATTAAGAATTATGAAATGTTGTCGTGTTATGAAATACGATCATTATTGTTATCGTTTTTCTTTAGCTATGTTGGATGGATATTATATGTCAACTGTTTATTTGACACTTTTAATCATAAGCCATTATAAATTATATTAAAGATTTGCCCAGAATACTAGGCTTGGGGGACACTACCAGATTTCAACGCAAGAGGGCATCCTCAAATAGAAATATTGATTATCTCAGCAGGCCTTTGTCTAGCAAAAAACCTTGACCATTTTTCCCTTCAACAATTGAGGAAGCTGTTTTTCCTACGGGGACCTGTTTCAGCTTCAGGTTTATCCGCTCGCTTTGGAAGACGCAGAATTAATTATTGCCACATTGTTATTTGCATGTTAAAACGCAAGTAAAATGCACGTCTAACCATGCTTGGCCAACAAACGTATCTGTAAAGGCTTTATCAACAGATTCGTGCCATTATAAATCTTATTCTGTTCATCTGAATTTGACGTTGTCTTCTTTTTATATCTTATTTTCACAGGTAACTCGATAGCAAAAAGTAAATCACATCAAACTCAAGACTGATAGCATTCAATACAGAGAACCTGGAAGTTTTCTTTAGCTTAAATAGCTAAAATGATCTTCGAAGTTTGTGTTAAAACTGCCGGTACAAACTGGTTCAGTGCGGATGTATGCTATAATCAAGAGCTGCTGGAGATCAATGCAAGAACGTCAGACACGCAAACTATCTAATGTAAGGATTTCAACGGAAGGAACTGTATATTTGTAAAAACAGGAAGAAAGAACTTGCACTTTTTGGCCAAAAAAAAAAAAGGATGCTAAAAGGATGCTGAGAAGTAATAGATTTTTTGATCCTTGGCCTGGACTCAAAATATTTAATCTCTACGAAGTAACTCTTTGAAATGTACTGATGTAGCTTATTTGAAATGTTTCCCGTCCTCTGTTCAAACACTGGTGGAACTGTGCATTGGTTTAATCAAATTACTGTTTCAGAAATTGACCTCGGATACAGCACCGCCTTAGACACTTTAATTTGAATTCTAATCTTGAAGCTCCAAGGCTGTATATTTCAACACGTTGAAATTGCTTTTCTTATAGGAATGCAAATGTAAAATCCATTGTTAATCATTACTGTTGACACATAGTAGTTATCTGAATACATCATTCTTACGCTAATATATCATTAGTCAGACATGGTTTCCTGATCAGCTACTGCAGTTTCTTTCAAATAAATAAAAGACTGGTCAAAAATTAAAAACGTTCTTCCACACCCCTCCCAATATCTTATGTTGCTAAATATCTGTTTTGTATAATTTTAAAGAAAAAATGTTCCTTGTGTAAATTTAAATTTTTGGATTTATTAAAGTTACATTCTTTCAGGATAGTGGTAAATAATAATTAACACTAGGTAGTCATTTATTGCTGGGAAAGATTAAAGGCAAAAGGGGAAGGGGACGGCAGAGGATGAGATGGATAGATAGCACAGTCAGTGCGATGGGCGCGGGCTTGGGGGGACTCTGGGAGGCCGTGCAGGCCGGGGGGCCTGGCGTGCTGTGGTCCACGGGGTCGCGAAGCGTCGGACACGACTGCGCGACTGAACAGTAAAAGTCATTTTGTGAAGGAAGACAAGGATGCACGTTCATTCTGAGATTTGATGCTATTCATTCAGTTTTAAGGTTGTTTTTTTGAGCAAAATAGCTGATTTTTGCTTGGACAGTATTGCCAACTGAATGCATAGGTAGGTGCTTAGATGTTTATTGAGAAGGATTTTTTTTCAAATTTAGAAATTACTGATCTTTTCCTTGGCTACTCCAGAAATTTTAGTTCTATTTTATGACTGCTTTGTTGAATTAGACATAGTTTTCTATCTTCTAGTTTAATGTCACTGATTTTTTTTTAAATTAAATGCCTTAAGGAGCTGTAAACATTTTTTTGAGTTGTTCTAGAATGTATAATTTTATATTTCATTTAATATATACCATGCTATCTAGAAATACTGAGGCTGTAAGTGCGGCTTGGTCTTAAAGAAGGCAAAGAGAGAAATTATTTTTACTTCTTTACTTGGTGAGTTGATAAGAATATGACACAAATTCATTCCTGATATAAATAATTGTTTCAAAATCTTCACTGTTTTCAATGATTACTAAAATTTATGAAAAACATAAAGGGTTACCTCTTTATTGCAAATCCTTGACATAAATAGAAATAAATGAGTTATATGATGAATGAACATCTTTGTATGCTGTGCTCTTTCACTAGATGTAAAACTATTGCACAATTGTTTCATTATGTTTATAATATTTAACACTGGATGATAGAAAACTAATGATGATTCAAATCAAATTAGAAATATATAGATGCTACACTTCAATCCAAAATTGAATGAGGAGAAATTGATTATAGGATTAGGTGTCTTGTTATTTTAAATAGGAATCGTATTCATCTTTTAAAAAAGAATATGAAATGAGAGATCATTTGAAAAGTATAATGAATTGTAATTTGTAGCAGGCTTAAGTTTGTATTCAGTTTAATCAAAATTATGTAATATGGTTTTCAGCATTTAGTTCCTTTGTGATTAGTTAAAACCAACACTAAAAATATTGCATTGTCAACAACTGTAGGATATACATACCAATATATATAAATAAATGGATTTTCAAATATGAAACTGTATGCAAATAACTGATAATAATAGAATAACTTTAAGATATAAAAAGAACAACCTGTATATATATGTGGAATTAATTAGTTGAGAACAAATCAGATCAGAACAGATAAGACTCATTCTAAACAATTTAGGACCTTCTAGAACAAGTCTTAAGAAGCAGAGACATCCCCTTGCCGACAAAGGTCCGCATAGTCAAGGCTATGGTTTTCCCAGTCGTAATGTATGG
>JANHZU010006755.1:14350-26422 GCA_032468055.1 Acrochordus granulatus | reverse complement strand
GGTCATAACAAGTACACTTTTCCAACAACCCAAGAGGTGACTCTACACATGGACATCATAGATGTCAACACTGAAATCAGACTGATTATATTTTTTGCAGCCAAAGATGGAGAAGCTCTATACAGTCAGTCAAAACAAGACCTGGAGATAACTGTGGCTCAGATAATGAGCTTCTTATTGTAAATTCAGACTAAAATTGAAGAAAGTAGGAAAAACCACTATGCCATTCAGGTATGACTTTAATCATATCCCTCATGAATATACAATGGAGGTGATAAATAGATGTAAGGGATTAGATGTGAAAAACAGTATCTGAAGAACTATGGATGGAAGTGCATAACATTGTACAAGAGGTAGCTACTAAAATCATCCCAAAGAAATATGAATGCAAGAAAGCAAAATGACTGTCTGATGAGGCTTTACAAATAGCTGAGGAAAGAAGGAAAGTGAAAGGTAAGGGAGGAAAGAGAAAGATATACCCAATTTAATGCAGATTTCCAGAGAATAGCAAGCAAAGCTAAGAAGGACTTCTTACCTGAACAGTGCAAAGAAACAGAGGAAAACAAGTGGGAAAAACTAGAGATCTCTTCAAGAAAATAGGAGATATCAAGGGAATGTTTCTTGCAAAAATGTGCATGATAAAGGACAAAAATTGTAGGGACCTAACAGAAGAAGAAGGGATTAAGAAAAGATGGCGAGAATACACAGAAGAACTATATAAGAAAGATGACTCCGATAACCATGATAGTGCAGTCACTGACCTAGAGCCAGACATCCTGGAGTGTGAAGTCGAGTGGGCTTTAGGAAACATTACAAAAACAAAGCTAGTGGAGGCGATGGTATTCCAGGTGGGAATGTATCATTCTGTGCATCTCATTGTATAGTCATGTTGGCCACATGACCATGGAAGCATCTTTGGATAGTGCTGGCTCTTCAGCTATGAAATGGAGATGAGCACTGTCCCCTAGAGTTGGACACGACTGAAAGGGGAAATCTTTACCTTTTTAAGGGGTGGGGGTTAGAAATAGTGAATGGCGTATGTAGACTCTTCTTTCATGGCAGAAAGTAAAGAGGAACTAAAGAGCCTTTTAATAAGGGTGAAAGAGAAGCATGCAAAAGCTGGCTTGAAACTCAACAGTAAGCTAAGATCATGGCATTCTGTGCCTTCACTTTCTGCAAATAGAAGAGAAAGAAATGAAAGCAGTGACAAATTTTATCTCCTTGGGCTCCAAAATTACTGCAGATGGTGATTGCAACCATGAAATTTAAAGATGGTTGCTCCTTGGGAGGAAAACTATGGCAATCATAGAAACATTTTAAAAAGCAGAAGCATCACCTTGTTGACAAAGGTCTGTATTGCCAAAGCTATGGTTTTCCCAGTAGTAATGTATAGCTGTGAGAGTTAAGACCATAAGGAAGGCTGAGTACTGAAGGATGGATGCCTTTAAATTATGGTGCTGGAAAAACTTTTTATAGTCCCTTGGACTGCAAGAAGATCAAACTAGTCAATCATAAAGGAAATCAACCCTGATTGTTTATTGGAAGGAAGCTGAAGCTCAAATACTTTAGTTACATAATGCAAAGAGAGGACTCATTGGAAAAGACCATGATGCTGGGAAAGACTGAAGGTCTTTTGAAGGAAAAGGAGAAGAGGACGGAGAGGATGAGATGGTTAGATAGCATCATCAGCAAGGTGGGTTAGATAGAATCATCAGCACAGATGTAGACAGGCTCCCGTAGACAGTGAAAGACAGGAAGGCCTGGCATGCTGTTGTCCATGAGATCGCAGAGAGTCAGACATGATTGGGCGACTGAACAACAACAAAAATATTTCAGCAATTTTACTCAGTTGAGTGCCTGTGCGATTATAATCAGGTTATTTTTCATCAGCATTTTCCATTCAGTTGCCCTTTAATTAGGGTATCCATACTGGATACCTTATGTTGGAAGAAGGAGTCCCAACACAACTGGAAAGCATCAGTTTAAGAAAATCTATCTATCTATATATAAAACTCTAGCTTTGGGCCAAATAAATCATACTTTTTCACAAAGACATTACTAGCCTTCACAATCTTAAAGAATAAGTATGATTTATTTCTACCCTTAATATGTGTTAGTATCATTAAAGAGATCACAATAGAACAAACTATCTATAGCAAATGCCATGAAACACTGAGTCACCTGATTTTAGACTGAGTCATTCTCTCTCAATTTAATATACCTTCCAGCATTATTATAAAACTAAGAAGGAATTAGTGTTTTTATCATGGTGTAGGTTTTTGAATGAAGTGTGAGATACACTTATGTATGTAATTTATTATTTACTGACACTGAAGATTTCAAACTAATGTGAAAGTACTTATGTTTTCATCCCATCAGCAACACTGCAGAACTAAGTTGGTTTACTTCCAGCTTAGTTGTAGTAAAGTTAGGATTTTAAAAAATATATGGCTTTTGGAAAAGGAATTCTATTTTAGAATGATGATTTCACCCCTCCTGTTAGTACTCTACTGCCCTTCAGAAAAGGAGAGGTTGAGTCTCTCAGATCGTGGAAGTGTATGTGATGTTAGTTCACATACTCACAAAAGGCCTGTTTTTCATTGCTAAATTAACTAAAAACAGGTCCAGGTGTGTCTTTGTCTCAAAAAATTAATATTGGCCTTCTTAACATCTATGAAGTCATGTGGTGGCCGAGTGGTTAAGATGCTGGGCTTGTCAGCTGGAAGGTCGGCAGCTCAGTTCGAGACCCAGGCACTGCATAATCGGGTGACTCCCATTACTTGCTCCAACTCCTGCCAACCTAGCAGTTCAAAAGCATGTAAAAATGCAATTAGATAAGCAGATACCACCTCAATGGGAAAGTAACAATTCTGTGTGCCTTGGTGTACAGTCATGCTGGCCACGTGACCACGGAAACATCTTTGGACAACTGGCTCTTTTGCTATGAAAAGGAGATGCACTGCCCCTTAGAGTTGGACACAACTTTACCTAACATTTATAAGCCATGCAAGTAGAGACTTTTCCCCAGAAGCTTTGCCCAAAACTAATGGACTTACAATCCCAAATCCTGCAGTACATCTGTTTTATATAATTAACTGCGACAGTTTCTCAGTCACAGTCCCTTGATAACTTTCACATGAAAAGTTCATTAAAATCTTAGCAAGAGAGCATATGAAAAGCAATATGATGAAAAACAAAGTATGAGAATATGTATTTACACTTGCATTATGAAATACCTCTATGAATATGCAAAATATGAACAAAATAGAGGATGTATTTAGAAAACTTAGATGGCAACATCAGAATGACCTTGCCTGAGCTAAAAGGCTAAGCAAGGCCTGGTCTTGTTAAAACGTGGATGGAAGACCACTGAGGACTACCAAGGCTGCAGGTTAGACTGAGTTGTTGAAAAAGAATATCCCAAAAGAAGACAATGGAAAATCTTTTTTCTACTGTGGCCAAGAGAAGAGGCCCGTGAAGTCACTCTTCCTCAAGTTCAGTCTGAAAGAGATTATACTTCTTTCCATGCTCAGAAAAGCATAGTAATCTTATTGTCCTTTATAGAACATAGATATAATTCCATACCATATATTATTTGGATATTCATGATGAATTTCAAAAAGGTGTTTTTTTTCACAAGTTTGAGATGGGTTTCCAGTTAATATTACTTTGTGTACTACTTATGAGGATTTAATGACACAGATACTAAGGTTACAGTGCACAGGACAGTGACGCTAGAATAACATTCAAGTGGGAAAACTTTATTATTAAAATGGGAGATCTATGAAAACAAGTGTGAAATTTGCAGTTTCTGAGGACTCTTTGTGGTCACAATAGATGTTTGCGATCACAGTCAGGTATCACTCGCTTTTGTTTCATAAAAATATTGGACTTCATAGCCTCGTGGAGCACTTTTTATGGCTATGTATTTAGGTTAACATGCTTTGTTGAGTATATGCAATTTTGTATGTTAATCCTAGAAGAAGCATGATTTATTTTTTATATTTTGTCCTGACTTAAATTATTTACTCCAGTATGCGTCATTTTGATTTAGTAGATCCTGGCGTGGTTATTTAGGACCAAGTACTGATCTGTTTGTCACTGCCGTATCGTGTTTCACCTTTGCTGTTTTTGTGACGTTTTTATCTGGCTCATGGGTCCTAATTGACCTACAATAACAATTTCTACAAATAATTTTAATACTATAATTTAGTAAGTATTCCAAAATATATACCATATTATTGATAAAAAACCTTCTGCTCTTCTAAAGCATAGCTTTTAGTCGTCTAAAACAGATTAGCCAAATTCAACCTTGTCCAGTATCACATATACAAATCCATATGAAATTACTGTTAAGCTGTTACACTTCAGCAAAAAGAAGGATTCTTGCAATTGAGTGAAAAGCAGTAAGCTGTGCATTTAACAAATTGGATTTTCCCATACTCTTCAAAGGTTCAGTTCCACCATGAAAACTTCTCCCTTCTAGCTAGATTATCTAAAAATTGCCTGGAAAGATTATTTACTCGCCAACAACATACTTTGGGTTATATTTTTTAAAAAACCCTCGGTAAGTAACTTGCTTTTTATAAGAGAATTGCATTTTATTTTGTATATATTGCATGATGCTTTTATTTTTAGCATTAGCACTGATAACTATCAGATTTGAATATATAGCAAAAATAGGTTTAGGATCCAAGTCCTGACCTTCTCTGTTAATCAGGCATATAGACAAGATAATCTCCATACCCCTATCGTTCTTTTAACGCCAAAATAAATTCAAAACAAAAGGACTGGAGTTGGAAGAATTGCTGAGACAGCAGTTATAGATATGAAAAATATTTAGCTTGGGAGCACTGTCACCTATTCTGTTTTGAAAAGGCTTTTTGCAAATATAATAAGCAGTAAAGGTGTATATTATAATGAAATTGTATTTGAATTCAGAATAGAATAGCCCCCTTCCACTCCCGGAAACATTCTATATTATATATGTTTTGAGTTGTCTTGTTCCCTAAAAATAAAACTCGAACTATTGTGACAGTCCTGATGGTGAGAAATAATGGAAACTTGGCACTATGTTTCGCTCTTTTATTTATTTTCCCAGAGTCAAAAAGATAAGTGGAATAATAGCCCATGCTGTGTGCAAATATTTGAAAAATTGCACTGTTCACCAATGTCAGACTGGAATTTTGAAAACATTTTTGCAAATATTAAAATTAATCTCTGTAGAAAATAATGAGAAAACAACCTTGCTTCCACCAAATGAAAAATCTGTTTAAATCACAAGTGCTTTATCAGAAAAGCCTCTTTCAAATAGAAAAAAACAAAGGTATTTGAAATTTAATCAATTTTTGAAATAGTCCCTCCACCAACAGATTAAAGGACAAAGAGAGCAATTAAAATCTTTAACTTTTCTTCAATTAGCACATTTCCCCGCAAGTGTTGCTTGCTACTAATTCACAACAGACAGGTTGGGCAATAGGTCTACTGCAGACTTTATTTTTTAAGATTGATAAATGCAAAGCCCTTTTGCACAAACATGATTGGATTTCAAAGGATCGGCCTTTAGTTATTTTTCTGCCTACTTCTGCCCTCAAAATTATATGTGCTACTTGAACTAAGATGAAATCCTGTTGACTGCCTACAGTCACCTCCAGAAATGTTATGTCATGTTCTTAAGCTTATTTA
The DNA here is from genome assembly GCA_032468055.1 of Acrochordus granulatus. Taxonomy (NCBI): domain Eukaryota; kingdom Metazoa; phylum Chordata; class Lepidosauria; order Squamata; family Acrochordidae; genus Acrochordus; species Acrochordus granulatus. The sequence goes on along the minus strand of JANHZU010006755.1, from coordinate 20,737 downwards.
AATGTGCTTTATTCAGTGGACTTAAAAACCTTTACACGTTCACGGTAAACGTAATACAGTATTTTATACTATTTGTTCTTTTAAACAGACACTCCTCCCCAAGGTGACCTTTGATGCTGTTTTGTTTAGCAATGAAACCGATGGAAAGTCTATTCTTCGATACCTGTGTGGCAACAATTCAGGCAAGAGAGGTTTCTCTGAATGGCCAGACAAGGGGAGATTATAGATCGAAAGGATGATATCAAAGCTTCAAGAACGAGCAGCAAGAGGAAAATGAAGGAATGTGGAGCCAAAAAACTGCCCATTCAGAGTGGAATCTAAAAGCCAGTTTAAAAATGTTGGGGATATAATAATACTTGGACTGATTTTCATGATCAATAATAACTATTTTATTTTTGCTTGCTTTCTAGGCTTAGGAACTCTGATGAATAAGAAAATGCAGCTTCTGGGTTGCCTCTGTGGAGGGAAATCTTGAGATGTCCTTCAAAATAAAAAAAAGTAATGAACCCTTGTAAGACTTTTTTTCCATGCAGTTTAAACTGAAATACATCACAAGTTTATATGACATTTGAAACGAGGTTCTGCATTGTATTCAATAAATTGTATAAGCCCCATGACCAGATTTCTCAGCATCATTTGTTTCTACTTTTCCATCAGTCACTCTTGAAACAAGTTGGAAAACTCACATACTCTTCAATGTTGCAAGCATGATTTGCTTCGAGAAAACAGTATCTACCAGAAGCTAATCAATCTGTATGAAATATTAGAAAAGGATCCAGTTAGATATACGGAGTAGATTTTATTTATTTACAATCACATTTCTTGGCAGCTTACAGAGATTAGAGATTTAACAGTACATTATTAATCCCGCCCCCCCCTCGGCTGGCCAGCGATGTTCACATCTGGGGTGTCCTCCAAGGCTCCTGCTATGCCCCCAAGAAGGACACGTCCAACACTGCTCCTGTCTCTGCCAACTGCCAGTTTCTCCCCTGAAGGAGGTACCCATCGATCTAATCGCATTTTCACATGCTTTCGAACTGCTGAATGGGTGGGAGCTGGCGGCGAGTGACGGGAGCTCACCCCGTCATGTGGAGCTGCACCACCGCACCTTCTTGATATTGTTCCTTGACCAGTGGTGTCATAATGTAAATTGTAGACAAATCCCTTGGCAAGTAAATGTGTGATAATAATAGGTATTGAATAAATAAACTGAATACATTTGTGTGACAATAATAGATGTTGAATAATTAAAATTTGATTGGAAAGAAATCAAAGACTTTTTTCATTTAGTCATTGAAAAATTCATATAAAAATTGTCAGGGGCTGTGTATATAATTTATTACTTTGTTGAAGGGGTAACCTAGATAAATGAGGGTTTCTGAAGCTTCTGTTTGAAGTTTCAATGTTCCTTTCCTTTCTTTAAATTCATAAGTAGTTGAATTTATTCTATATTGAAGGTTTAATCATACCAGAGAACAAAATAACAAAAGAATATTAAAAACAAACATTGGTTTATGTTGTTAATTAGGTTTAATATTGTTATAGTGTTAGTTAGGCTTAAGAAATGTGTAACCCAAACTGCTCTACAAAACAAAATGCTGTAACTTTTCTGGGAATTGCAGACTTGTGGCATGTGATATTTTCTACCTCCTTTCTTTGAAATGAATGGTTTCCCAGGCATTTTGCCTGATCATATGACCAGTACAATATCAGTCAAATAATTCTCCTGGAAAAAGGCTGCCCTTCTTCAACAAAGTCTTATAGCAGTAGTAAAATGTTAGGGGCCAAAGATTCACAGGCAGCAGCAATGTGTTCAAATTAAAATGCCTAACAAATGTTCCATTAAGCAACGAGGGAAATGAAAAAAAGGCTCACCAGTGCTTCCTTCTAGACCATTTCAGAAAAATATATCATCCTTGGCTCATGCATTTTTTCCTTGGGTCACTCTTTTTTCTATCTTGGGAAGCATAGTCATATTTGAAAATAGTTTCAGAAGTTATTTCAGTGCAAATTAGGACGTCATCTATATATTTGCTCCAACAGAGAGAGACAACCAGCTCTGCTTTTTTTGTTTGTTTGTTTGTTCTACTTCAGGAGATGCAATGTCAGAAAAAAAATCTGCCATCTGACAAGCAAATGTATCTGTCTGATTGATGCATTTGATCACAATGTGTGGCAGAAATGCATAATCAACGTATTTTTAATGTTAAGAGTTTTGCAATCATTCTGTTGCAAGAATCCTTAGGCGATACTGCTTGGCATCCATGATTTTTAATTTTTATTGTTTGACTGTATTTATAAATTTCACTTCTAAAATGTCTTCATACATCATTATGGAAAATACTTGCACTAGAGAAAGCAGATTGGAGATTTATTGTTCCTTACTGCTGTTTATATCTTTTATCTCCCAGGGACTATCATAAGAAGCTTTATTTCCTTTATTTATCTTACAGATTTATATGCTGACTAGCCCTGAATGACTCTGGAAAATTTACCAAAATCATACCTACATCCACACACAAATCATAGTGCAAAATCTGAGATGCTTACAAAACTATATGTGGCCTACTTTTTCATGATATTTTGTAATTTTTAAAAAATAATGCTAATAAAGATTTCCTTTTAAATATATGCTTTTAATTTCCCTTTAAACAGATGCATTTAAATTTATTTGAAATAAATGATATAAAGAATATTCAGGCGTGCAGAAAGTGGATAATAACTAAAACCTACAGCACAATATAATATTGGAAAGCGTGGATTGAGTCAAATTGGAATAGAGTAAGAATGAATTTCTCCGGCATTCGTCGTCCAAAACTGATATCTCCTGAAGGACTTTAATAAGGATAGGGATGAGAGGATAGAATAATCAATGATAATCACATTTTTTTTTCATAACACAAGTGTTATGAAAAGGAAGTGACTTGCTATTGCTTTCCTCTTAATTTCTCCATCTGGGTTATAGCTCTAAGATGTCATCCAAGTAACCACCTAATCTCACCCTGCTTAAATTTAACATTATCCAAATAATATTGGATATTATTTCTGGGAAGGAGCGGGCTCCCTTCAAGTTAGTGTTGACTCCTGGCAACTGCCTGCACAAGTCCCTACAGTTTTCTTGGCAAGATTTTGGAAATGGTTTGCCATTGCCTTATTCCTAGGGCTGAGAGAGAATGGCTGGCCCAGGGTCACCCAGATAGCTTTGTGCCTAAGGCAAGACTAAATCCCATGGTCTCCCAGTTTTTATGCGGATGCCTTAAGCACTGCACTGGTTCTCTAAAAATCAGCTAGACACCACCATTTACAACAGTTCAATACTATCCAAATAAATCCTTGTCTGCGGTAGAGACTTATTTTGTGCAAAGGAGAAGGGGGCTCTTTATATTAGCATAGATAAGAGGTATCAATAATTCTGCCTCCAAGCATTGCAACACAGTGCATATATAGAAGACTAGCATTAAATGTTAAACGGCAAAATTAGCCAAAAATATGGCTAGCCGTTTAAAGGTGTTGATTCCACCTTTTAATGTGAATGGAAAAATTGCTTCCATAGCAGCCCAACAAGCCTCCAAGGTATCTAACAGGTACTTTTCCATGGCATATATCAGGAATTCGCAACATTCAGTCTGATTCTTGGTGAATGCAAAAATAAAAATGGCTAAGAAACCCTGTAGGGGATGAGGAATTCAGCAATTTGAAATCATTTTGGCTCTATTTAAATCCTCAAAGAAAGTATTCATAAGATGTCACAAACATTATAACGTGCAAAATTTACAACGGTCTTACTTTGAATAAATTAATAAATAATTACAATTCATGTAAACCCCCTTCTCTCTTTCTCTTTCTTTCCATTATTTTCTCTCTCTCTAAGACCCACACTGAGCTTTGAGCTGTCTGCTATAAGTAAAGGATACGTGAGGAGGAGCAGCAGCAACAGCAGTAATAGAATTATGAGATTCTGGGTTATGTGAAATGATAACCTTGCCCCAGTTTTTCAAGGATTATGATGTCACCTCCTTCAACTAATTATGGTTGTGAACATTAAAACTGGCACACTTCAAAAGAAAAGTTCCTTTTCTTCTCTTCTGTGGGGTCATTAACAGCACTTAAACCAGGGCTATCCACAGGTCTGGAGTCAAAAACTGAAGATGACTGCCTCAGCCCTGCTATTGAAATCCCATCCTTTTTTATATATGTGGCCACCATTCCCACTTTTTTGACTCTCTATGGATGGCCATTTTTTCTACAAAAGAACACAGCATCCAGGAAGGGAATCTAACAATAGTTCTTTTAGGCAGGAAACACAAATGTTCAGAGATTTGTGCCTCGAATGTAAAAAATTCAGGACAATCTCTTATTTGCATTTTTTCAAAAAATTCTGTTGCATTAAATCTTAGAATTTAAAGTGTAATGAGGACAGTTTGGGAAAAGTCACCCTTTAATAGCCATTTACAGATGGTAAAAATAGCAGGAAAAATGCTTGCTGGAATGCCTGAGTCTTAAGAAGAAGCAGAATGCTCATGCCAATAATCTCTGCACTTTTGATTTTATAGCGAGAGGGAAAATGACGTGAGTATCACCTCTCGTCATTAACTTATAGTTAGTTCTATTATTCTGTTATGAATACAAACTCGTAATTTTAAGACCACACCATCTCCTATGAAGTCCATTTTGGAGGGAAATGATTTCAAAGCTGCTTGCAGTACAACAAATTTATGAAAAATAAATACCGTATTTTGACTTCAGATAGGATGCAAAGATCAAATCGCACTTTATTTTAGCAGAAATAAACTAGGCAGCCAAATATCAAAACTGTCATTAAAACATAAAAGATAATTTAAAATATAGAACGCGAAAGAAAAGAAAAGAAAGACGCAGCTGCTACTATTTAAGTGAACAAAGTCAAAACATTAATGAATTTAGGATTCTGACTTTCTACGGAAAAGGAGTCTGACAATAGCTCTCTTAGGGAGGAAACACAAGTGTGCATCGAAAGCCACAGGAAATGTGTGTTTCTTGCTTAAAAGAGCTATTGTCCGATTCCTTTTCCATGCTTATGAAAGTATATACCCTGGACATTTGCACATCACCCCCACATTTGCACACAAAACACTCAGAATAACCGAAAGCAACCACAACTGCCCTTCTAGCTATTGCATGTTGATCGGTGTTGCTCCAACTGTCCAATGAGAGTCTCACTAAAAACACAAAAACAAAGCAAAAAAACCCCCCAAAATCCCCAAATCAGATAATACTCATATTATTTTTAGATTACATGCCATTTGTTTTGTCTGGTGACTTAAACGTACGTGTTTCCACCAGGACCTGTGTAGGGGTGCTGCAAAGCGACACACGTGATCAGTTTAAACAAAGTCGGGAAAGTCTAAGCGCAGGGATTTGCGTATCGTTTTCAACCCTTCGCCAGAAAACTGTATTTCCTCTAAAAAGTCGCGTACGGTGTTTCCTTCTGTGCATTCATGCTTTCTCCTTGTGTTACATCTATGGGTGTTGTTTGAATGGGTGTGCTGGGAGTCATCACGAAAGCTGCATGCGCTTCATTCAGATCGCGTGGCGAGAGAGCAAGTGGCAAGGTTTCTCAGAGTGCGAAGCTGCTTCTCCCGCGGAGGTGCAACGGAGTCACCTTTTCTGGAGTGTCTTTCTCGGCACTCCAGAATCGAGGCCACTTCTAATTTTTCTTATGTCAGCTTCTTCTGCCACATGAAATTCTGTTCGATTCTTTTAAGCTTCAGAGAGTTCACGAGCTCTTGAACCCCTGAACACAATTTCTATCATGCCGGCGGGTTAAAAGAACAACGGAATCACAATAAAAAGAAGAACGGCGTAGACTTGTGGGAACTTGTTTTCTGGGAGAGGAAAAAGTGAAGGAATTGTAATGCGGGATGAAGTAGGAATTAACTGCACGCAATTTGGAAATCACTGAGCTTTCAGGACCGGGTTTCAATGGCTTAAGGGGCCCAAAGGGAGCGGCATCACTGGCTTGCGGGAGCGCCGGCCGAACTGAATGGAGCACGATGGCTGCGTGTGATGCGGCTGCCTTCCGCAGTTCGGAGTCGCAGCATAAGGCCCGGACTTGCAGCCGTATCTGTAAAAAGAGACAGTATCATCGATCGTTCATCTTCTGGGCATACTTATACCTGAAGGCGTGCCTTATGCGCCAAATCTAGACTGTTGCAGCATGCATGGCTTTACAACTTGAGTTTTTTTCTCATTGTTTTGAAAAATAAGTGAAACGCCCCATCTGTTCCACGATAAAATATTTGAAGCCATCTTCGCTTACATCTTTCTGCTTTTGTCTGTGAAGACTCTCACTCGTCCAGGGTAATTGCATCGCAACTAAGTTTAAAAAACAGGCATCTGGACTGGATT
>JANHZU010006754.1:268983-284356 GCA_032468055.1 Acrochordus granulatus | reverse complement strand
AAACCAAAAGGCTTCTTTGTTCATCCATCAATTCATCAAATGTATATGGCTGCCCATCTCATGAAAAAGAGATTCTGGATGGTGTACAATAAAACTATAAAACAGTTAACATTAAAAAAGAATTATTATTCAGAAAAAAAATTAAAATCACAATTAAAAGCTAAGACAAGGCAGCAGATGTCACCAATAATGGAGCCACTTCAGTATCTCACCAGTTCTCTAGGGTCCCTAGGCCTAAAATTATAACCAGGTTTTGAGAGACTTCTGGAAAATCAACAAGGATGGAGCCAGCCTTACTTGGGGGTGTGGAGGATGTTCCATAAGGCAAGCACCATGCAGAAATGACCTGCCTTCTGGACTCCACTAAGTGTAGCTTCCTAACAGATGGGACCCCTAGAATGCCTGGGCTGGGCAGATATAATTGGGGAGAGACAGTCCCTTGAATAATATCAGTGTATTACTGAATGCCAGTGATGCCCTTGACCTCTATGGGCCTTAGCATTGGGACCACTTATCAATTACTGCAGTGAAAAGAAATTAAAAATAAGCTTTACCAAGACTCTTATTGTTTCCAAAGAGCCAAAACAATGAATCTGAAATAAATGGACACATCACTGAGCAGGTAAAAACCTTTAAATAATTAACTACTTATGTAGTTTTTCAAGCTTCAGGAAGCTGAACTGAAATGCTTACTTAGATTATGTATCACAAAATGCACAGAAATCAGCATCAGCCAATGAAGCTTATTGTTTTGCCTAAGAAGAGTAGTTTATACTTGTTACAATCAAGCTGTTTGCATGAGTACAATTATTACTCAGGGCACAACATGGCAACCCTAGACATCCAAACTAAACGTTAAAGAAACTTCTTGTAGGTTACCCATTGTATCCCAAATGTGGTACTTTGGCAGGAAGCATGAGTCAATACGCATGAATCCAGTCAGAAAAATTGAATAAAGTAAATATTTATTGACTGAAACTCTCCTTGCTAGGTCTGTTCATAATTTCAAAGCATCTTGGGAAAAAGGAAAATGAGCCATTATAGCTTTGTCAGTGGTGTTATTTTACCATTGGGGCCAAATCAAGCTAAATTAGCCTTAAGACAAAGCTTTTTCCTAAAATATTTACTTGTGAATTTGCAGGTGGGGGTTATTTTACATTCACTAATCAGAAAAGAAATTGCTGAAAAAGAAGGAATTTACATGAAGTGCAAATAGCTTCAGGCATCCCTGCTGCAAAGCATGAATAGGTAGTCCTCAGCTTACAACTGGTCACTTAGCAAACTTTTGAAATTATAATGGCTCCCCAAAAGGTCGTTATTACCCAGTTCTTAAGTTCTGACACTCCCCCAACCCTATGGTCATGTGACTGTGTTTCTGGTTCTTGGCAATCGGGCACATTTATGGCTATCTGCAGTATCCTGCAGTCACATTAACTTTTCTGCAAAAGTTCTCCAGAGTGAACAATGGATTCACTTCATGATCATGGCATTTGCTAAATGACTTCAGATTCACTTACAATCATGGTGACTTATTTACAATCACCTCAAATCATAAAATCAGGTCAGTCACATGATGATGTGCTTTTAGCTATGATGGGCAGGCTGGTCATAAGTCAAGGAATACCTGGATGGTATGACTTTGAAGATTAGCTGCTACGAGGGAGGAAATGATTGCTTCGTGAATTTAATCTTTGTAATAACCTAAACAGTGTTTCTTGTTTCTCATTCTTCTCCTTCTGTCATCTATATTTTTGTTCCTCCTTTCTTTTTTCTTTTTCTCTCCCTTACTAGTGCAGTTACTTCCGTCTAACCCATTTCTATTTCCTTCTGCTGCAGGAAAGTGAATGGCTGATATATGGAGACAGGGATTGCAGTAATGAATGTTTAAGGGCAAATTGGGTAAATTGTGTAATGCTTATTGTAAGACAGTCAAATTTAATAGCTTTTAATCAAATATAGATCTGCTTTGTTTTCTTTTAAAATATGGCTTCTAGTAGATTTATAAATACAGACATACATGCACAAACATAAATAAAGGTGTCAAGTTCACACCTTTAATGGTGGGAGAGGGAATCTCCAGGATTACTAGCAAATTTAGGTTGACATTGTACTGTAGGAAACTGGGCACTGCATACACACAGGAGGAGGTGGAAAATGACAAAATATGCACTGCACTGTTCCCTCCCCCTCCTTTTTATTTATTTTTATAAGCTAGTTATTTTAATTTGCAAAGAGAAATGACAAATCAATAACACTAATATGATAACACATTTAAAAGAATATACAAATAGATGGGGTAAGAAATAGAAAAAATTAAACAATAAATTAATGTACCGTTGTGATGCAAGCGCTCCCTTTTATTTTGTGTTTTATGTTGTTGAATACAAATATGAAAGAGGCAGAGCTTACTTGTGATGAGAGCAGTGGATGCTCTGGAGGCCTCTGCCAGGAAGAAAGTGGAAATGAATAGTATTGTATTCTTATGAACCCTTGAACAGTATAGTTGTTCCATCTTTTGGGCAGTGGGGCAAGAAAGCCATATCTGTTCATAACTTAGAACTGGGATTTTCTATTCATTTATAATGCAGCGTTCCTCCTAGACAGTGCAATATTCATATCAGCTGCATTGCAAAAAGCATGTATTTTTTCCTAGAGATGTGAACAATCTTGTTTTGGAAGGAAGCAGCTCAGAGTTCAAGCCAAAAGTGCAATTCACAGATGAATTAATAGTACATGTGTTAGGGGGGGAAATTAAACTCTCTGCTTCTTAGTTCATTCTAAAATATCAAAGGACACAATAATATTTTTAAATATATGGGGAATTTCAAAGGTTGAATTTAAAATTTTTAAGATTAGCTCAGATTTATAGCTTTTGGTTTATTTCTGTCTCTACACAGATACATATAACTGCATCCTTGCACACAAAAAATTCAGTAGGAGGTTTCACAGTACAAAAATATAAGAACAAAAAGACATAATGACTTTTGTTTTATTCACTCTTTTTTCCAAAATATATCGGGTCAACATAATTTACCTCCCACTCACCCTCTAAGAGTATAGCACCATCTCGTGGAAAATGCTCCCGTATAACAAAAGCAAATTCATTCCTGTTTTTAATGACAATTTGGTACATTGAATAGGAACTATAAGATGAATTTTAATAATACAGCCAAAATGCAGATAGGATTTTAAGTATGTACAACATATCAATAAGTTGCATTATAAAATTGTTACATGAAGAATTTAAACAGTTGTTTGGAGAACTTGTTTGTTACAACCAAAGAGTAAATCATATTTTAACACAATGTTAATTCCTGGAACTGTCTAATAGGCAGATGATATGAGCCCTGCCACAGGGCTTAAATATCTCCTGCTATATCAACGCTGGTAATTCTGCTGCAAGTTTATAGTTTAGCTATTATTCTTCCATCCTTGCTGCTTCAGCATTTGCATGCTAGAGCTGTGTGATTCACAAACTAGCATGTCCTTTTGATTTTTGGTAATAGAAGACATGGAGGCTAGCCGAAAGAATTGAAAAATGGTAAAAAGCATAAACAATTGATCCAGTTAGAACTAAAAAAGAAGTTGTGCCAATTAGGGGCAATGGGAATCACTAACATTTTTTCTTGGTTACCTTCCTTATAGTGGAAATGTGCAGAGCACTTTTTAATGACCCAGTGCCTTTTGCATTCATATTAGGAAATGATGTGGAGGGGCAGAATCCTTTTGGATTTTTTTTTTTTTTTGGTGAGGTCTCATGGAAAACTGCTTGGTTGGAAGAGAAGATAATAGCATTAAAATAGTTTTATCAAGTTCCCTGATACAGAGAGGCATTACTGAAATATACGTTGAGATCATAGATGCTGTAGAATATACTAACACAATTTTCCTCCTTCCTCTGAAAAGCAAAAACTATATTGTTTATGAGTAAAAAATAAAAATCCACATTAAATCTATCCTTTTGTTAAACCAGTTGAAGGTTTATCAAATGTTTGTAAGCTTTTGAATTTCTAAGGACTCTTCTCATAGAATATCCAGAAAGAAAGCATGGTACTTAAGGCATATCTGTATATATACAATTTTACAGCGAATGAGGGAATAGACTGCAGATGTCCAATAAGATCCTATCAGATATAGAACTGATATTCTGTTGAACAAGTATTCTCACAAAGCTTGCTGGGCAGTAGAAGAAAGACGTCTGTATGTGGAAAATTCAGAGAGGTAGGCAGCGTTTGTATCAGCAGTCTCCAAAATGAAAACTTGAAAGAATAGGGAGCATATAAATAAAATAGAAATGTGTGCCAATTTGGAATTTGGCAGCAAATCCTGAACACTCTTAGTTGCCTTAGGAGAGTCTGTCTACTCACAAATGGCTGCTAAGTTGTGTTGTCAGTTCCAAAATAAAATGTCAGGTGAGCAGTGAAGCACAAGAGAAAATTCTGTGGGCACACTGTTGCCATTAGGGTTAATATTGTGGATCCCAGCTTTATACTTACAAAGCTGGAGATGTTTATATTTGATAAAAAATTATCAGTAGAAGCCAAAATACACTGGAAAAATTATACTGTCAAGGAATATAGAGAAAAATGAATGTGTGGCATTTTCCAGGTCAATGTCTGTTGCTTTCTGCACCAGCAGATGGAGATATTGTTATTTAGCAGTACTGCAGTGTTAGTTGTTGCTGAATATAAAAGCACCTTTTCGAGATGTTTGGCTCCTTTTGCATATGAAATTATAGAACAATGGACATCTCTTATATATGCATTTCACTGATACATAATTATTTATATATGATCTCTGCACACCTGAGAAATGTTTAAAGGCAAAGCTTCTCTTATACAGGAATGGTTAAGACTGCTGGGGCTATATTGAACATTTTTGTGGTGAGAATGAGGTCTGCTGTAACGTAGTAATTAAAACGCATAAACAAAGTAATGAAAAATGAATAGGTCTACATTTCATATGTAAGCAAGGCTACAACTCCTTAGGTTTTTTTTCCTCTGAGTTTCTTTGGATAAACTTTGAAAGATATATCTTGGTTTTTAATTGTGTTAACCTAGTTTTTAACTATGTTAAACCAGTTTTTTAACTATGTTAAACCCTGGGAGGTTTGTTTTTATGTTTTCTACCTCAAAATTGCAGTAAGTCATGCTGCAAACTTTCAGTATTTATGTTCAGGGAGAATATTCATTGGAGAATACTAAAACAAATTTTGAGTCTCATGTATTTCTGGAGCTTTTGTCCCCTTCTACTATAACATAACCTCTGCATGCTCAATATGAGAAGCACCCCACAGGAAAAGGATCGAAAAAATCCCTCTGAATTTCCTCTACCTCAAAAACAAAGCAAACTTCTAAGGAGAAATATCTGAGGAATACAGAAGATTAGAAAATAAATTAACAGCTTTAGTAGCTGTATTCAAAGATGCAAAGTTAAGAGAAGATACATAGGAACGTGTGGAAATTTACCCATGATAGGTCAAAAATCAAGGGAGAGAAAGACCTTGACACGTTCAGCAATTTAGTTTCTTTAAGATGCCGCACTCTTCCAAATGGAAGAGAGGAAATTCAATAATTTTATTTGTAATTTCAAGCTCCTAAAATGCCCAAACCAGGCTGTAGAAAGCTGAAGAATGCCTAAGAATTCACACTTCTGTAGTGATGGGTCTTTTGAGTTCCCCCTAAAGAATTCTCTCAAGTTATTTCCATCATATTAACATTCTCTGATGAATCAGTATAAGGAGCATATTTGGTACTATTCTCACTGAAACTAGATCCTAGTGTCCTCTGATGGAACACTGCTGGCTAGCTCTGTCTTGATTGCAAGCAGTCCCTTCCTCTTACAGATGATTTATAGTATTTGGGAAGCATGTTTTACATGGGTCTCTTTCAGGCCTATGGAATGCTGTGCAGTGTAACAAATTCTGTATGCTCAGAAGCCTCATCATGGGCTTGGTGGAAAGGACTTGGGCAGAATCATGAGTGCTGGCTTAGTTCCAGGCTATTAGGCAACCTTCCAGCATAGAATATAGGCAGCTCCAGTTGCTGTAATTATTCTGGTTTTGTTGATTTCGAGCAAAGGATTACAGCTATTAGTATTTAAGGGCTAGGATGGACAGAATTATTGTATGTTCTGCAGATGTCAAGAGTGGATACCAAATATGTAATTATCAACAGGTTAACTGGCCTGTTTAGTGACTGTACTTACAACAGTGCTGAAAAACTTTACAACAAATACTCACACTTTAATAAGATGCCCTATTCCCATGTTCATGTGATTGAGATTTGAGAACTTCACAATCAGCAGGCATTTAAACCATTGCGGCATCCTGCGGGTATGTGATTGCCATTTGTGCACTTCATAAAGAGTAAATGGAGAAGCTGGCAGTAAAATTGCAAATCCCAGTCATGAGATATCTGTTTTAACAATCATAGTGGAAGTGAGGTCTTAAATCCATTGCGGTCAATTGGCTAAGTGAGGACTACCTGTGTGTCACTGTAAAATATGATAAATTTAATGAGAGGATAAGTTAAATTTCTGTACAAGTCACAGATGATCTACAGTACACATTTCAAATTATTGAAGTACCAGTTTTAAAATGCCTTAATATTTAAGGTTTGGTTTTAAAGACACATTCCTGTAAGAAAATGATATTTTTCTCTTCTTGAATAAAAACTATTGTCACTCTAATTCAACTCTTTTGAGTCACAATAAGCCTCAATAGCAAGGAGGGGACATGGCATGTAATAACCCTGAAACGTGCATATTTTTATAGACTTGTGGTATAACAGAATCAGAGAATTGCAGGTACTGTTTAGTGAGCAACAAGTGCATCCATAGGAAACTCTGCGAGGGTTATTAAGATTACAAAATTCTTAACAAAGATATATTTGAGGAAATGAACAGGAAATATGAGTGGTCATACTGGGAACCCTAATTTAAGGCAAAGGCATTTCCTTTGAGATGGACTATATTAAGCACAGACCATAGATCTGTTGGTTTGGTATGAATTTTTAACCATTGCCTTTTAAATCACATATGATACTTAGTAGAATTTAATTAAAGTTTCAGTTACCATTTTTCTATGAAAGCTAGAATCTCCATCTCCAACAAATTATTAGTTTCTTTAATTGAAAAAACCTTCCATTCACTTAAACTACCCAAAATCAGGATACATCGTGGTACACATTCAGAAAAAGCAAGTTTTCACCCTGCTGCTTGCTGCTCCTGTTACTTCATTGTATAATACTACTTACTAATACTACTTATTAATATACTTTGTTGATTTGTATTGGTCTGAGGGGCTGCATCATCAATCTTCTGTACCCAATCAGTTATAAAATACTGAGTTTCTGTTTAAATGAGTTTCTGTAAAATGCTTCTGGAAATGAGAATAATCTGTCTTCTTTGTATGATTGATCCAGCATTTTATAGGACACAAATGTGTTGAAGTTACTGTGCCTTTTTTAATGGGACTTACATTAAAAATCATTTTTGATGGATGTTCTGACCAGGAAACATATATTTAAATTTCTCAGTGCAATTTCTTTTCCAGTTCTGTCCCTACTGTTTTCCTCTTCTCTCCCTTGTGATAACCGGTATCCATTAATTAAGAAAGAAGCAGACGACATAACTCCCATTTGCCCTAGGAAAGGTCTTCGTTGTTGCAATAGGAGCTTGCTTGGGGGCTGGGGGTGGAGTTAACATGGAGTTAAGAGTAGTGCAGCCCTTTCCTTCCTGACCACTGCAGGAAAGGAAAGGATGATTTCCCCCTTTCTGTGCGCTGCAGTTCCAGTGAAATCTCTGCTTTTTTGCATCCTCTATCACTGGGTTTCCTAATGATACACCAGGAGTCATTTCTATTCTGGTCCTCCAGGAAGTTTTTACCTGTTAGGAAGAGGCCAAGGAATACTTCCCAGTCTACCCCCACTCCCTTCTACTCTTCTTACACTCTCATCTATCTGTTTTTTCTTTTTTTCTGTCTTGCAGAGTGGATCGGCTAAGGAGTCAGAATCAAATAAAGCCCCATCTCAGCGACCACCTCCTCAAGGTTGTTTACAATACATTCTCGACTGTAATGGCATTGCAGTAGGACCAAAACAAGTCCAGGCGACTTAAATTTTTGAAATTTAAAACAAGGGTTAAAGCCAAAAGAAAAAGAAATCAACAATACCAATTGTCTGTGGAATTTTTCCATTGTTCGCTGCTGACCTGGATTGTGTTTTTTCTATGCAGTGTCAAATATATTGTCTGGTTGTTTATCTGTTTGTGTTGTAATGCTTACTTATGTTTCTCTGTATAAATTGTGATTCAGGGCTGTTGTTGACAGTGTACAAGAATTCTGCCTCTACTAAGTCAGTGAGATTGTATATTATGGATAGTTAGACAGTATTTTTGAAATATTTTATATTGTGGGTAAAAATTGGCTAACCAACCCTGGCTGAGATATAATACTTTTGCTTAACTCTGTGAGTATATGAGCTACATTCGATTTTGGTTTTTTTATGTGCACATTTAACGAAAAATGATTCTAATATTTGAAAAGTCTCATTTAATAATATGTTAAATGAGGCATTTTCTTTTTATAATTTTATAAAGATTGTTTAATTTTGAGTTAAGACATATACATAAGATGAAAAACTAGTATTTTTTTTAATCTTTACATATAAAATATAAAAATTATTTCCAAGAATACTTAAATATCTTCTATTTTCAGTGCAGACTTTTTAGGGAATAATCAAGCTTCTAGATACTAGCTTCAGTGCTACAAAATGGGCCACATATGTGCAATATGGATTCAAATTTGATATTGAATATATTTATTTATTAAACTTATTTGCCGCCCATCTCACTATAAGCAACTCTGGGCAGCTTACAGTAAAACTAATAAAATATATACATCATACCCAATAAAACAAACCCAATAAATATGAGAGAAGGACTAGAGTTAAAGGGATTCACAAGATGGCGAGAGGCTATTTAAGTTCAATAGGAGAGTTTCTTTGTTGGTTATGAAGTAGCCATCTGGTTTTCTATCAAATTAAAACAAGTATTTACTAGAATTACTTTATCTACATAATTCAGGTAAGCTACAGTGCTCTAATTAAGGTAGTCTGCAAAAAAAGGCCTTTGGCAATTAAGCAGCACCTTTCTTTCTAAATATTATGCTATCCTCCCTTTTCAGGGTTTTTTAAATGGACTCAATGTGTTGCTATGCCATTCTGTATTTCTCATGATTATGACCATGCAATTAGGATACACTAAAATGCAACTATGATCCATTCTAGCATTTTAAACCTACATAATGAATGTTAGAGGATCTTGAACGCTCGATAAGAGTTAAAAAGCTTAGCCATAGAATGTAGTACATGGGACTCGAATATATGTAAATAATAAAAACAAGGGTATCTAACCGGGGGGTGTACTTTTGTTAAACTTCCCTATAGCCATACTTGCTTATGACTGTCATGACACCAGTGGCTATGTGCATAACCTTACAAGCAATATCCAGGCAGGCAGTTAAGCTATTACAGAACAAATATCCCCTAGTCATTCAAATGTACCTCTTAAGCATTCTGTACAAGTGAGGAAGAAATAGTGTTGTCAACTGAAGATTAATAATAAGAAGTAGTCCCTAAGTTAATACAAACAAGTATGTTTTCTTTTGAGACAATGCTGGGGTCTGATTTTTTTTTCTTTGCAAATGCTAGTAATAATTGCAAGCACATTTTTTAAAATTCAAGACGTGAGAATTACATTTTGTTTTTAACAGTAGTTTCGATGTTTACTGCGCATGCTGTTGTTCCCTGCTAATTTTTAGTCTATGAACAAGTATATTCTGTTTGTGTGACCATTGTTTCTGTTAATGATCTTCTGATAACCACACTGAGGGGATTGGTTATAAAGCAGGAGCATTTTCCCTTCACATCAGGTTCATTGTCTTCCTCACCTCCAGGTTTAATCCAAGAGAATAAAAGCAGCATTCCATTCTGGAGTAAAAAAATGAACCTGCCAACTGAATGCTATTAATATCAAGCCATAGATGTTCTTTTGCATGTAGTAGTTTGAGTAATTAAAGATGCTTTTGTGCATTGTTTATGCGCTCTCTCTGTGTGTATGAAGTGTGTTTGTGTGCAGACCATAGATAAAAGATTTGCACCTTAGCAGAATATCAGTGCATTGATGCAGATGGTCTTTGAAGGACATGCACTAGTTACTGGCTCAACAGAAAAGAAGCAAGCCAATATGTTTACCTGCATGCTAGCATGCTCAAGTGCAATATTGTGGGTAGTTGGAAATGGTATTTTACAGTGTAGAATTAATGTCTGGGGGAGAAGATTTGCCTTCTTTTCCTTTTTTAATTTCTTTCTGTCAAAGCTGCTGCTATTATTATTGCTGCCTTTTGTACCAAACTAATGCAAGAAAGTGAGCAAATGCTAAAGTGTGACTGCAGTATATATTTTGTGAAATACTTTGTACAGCTTAATGTCCAATAAAAAAATTATATCTGTCTTCAGTGTAGTTTCTAGTACACAATTTTCCCAAAAGGGGGGAAGGAATCCTTTTATATACAGCAAAGAATATTTAAGCAAGAAAAGTATGGGCTGTTTAGCATTAAAAATACAGTTCAAATTCAGAATCTCTCAATCTGCTCTAATTGAATCTCAAGCCTCCTGACTATCTTTAGATGCTGTAAACACATCAACCCTGTTCAAGTGGCACGCAGTTAATAACATGATGGGCTGGAATCACTTCTGCCTCTACCTGAAACTTGCATAAATTCAGTGAAGGTTGTGGACAGACATTTATGCATATAACTTTTGGTAGATTCTCAGGTCACACATACTTCAATTGAAGAAATATAAATTAGGGACAGTGATAGATATAATTCTCCCTCTTCCACACATTTTACTATTGCTTCAACACAGTATTGTGGTGTTTTGACGAATGCACCAAGAACAAATTGTTGCCAAGTTTCTAACTAGAAAATTATCCAAAAATCTAATTTGTTATTATGAAGAATATAAATATTAGAACTTTCCTGAAATGACTACATATATGCATCCAGGGCTGGAAAGAGAAAATATAGATTCTCACACAGCAATTTACTTTAAAAATTACTGTTTCTATGCCTCATATTTTTAAATGGTCATTGTTGAAAGTATGGTATCAATTTTGCTTCATCTGCATAATCCTGCTTCATTGATTCTCTTAATTAGCTAATTAGTCCTAATATGTACAGTATTTGGCTTTTATTCAGAGGCATGGTGTTTTTGGACAATTTGACATGAAAAAGATTCTACAAGGCCTCCAAATTATTCCTAGGCCTTCTACTTGAAAACACACATGTATAGTATCCCTGTTATTAACAAAGGCACGGGGTGCTGAAGGGGTGTTTTCAAAATATATTTTTCATCTTGAAAGAATCAACCTTGAGTGATGATGCATCATCATTCTAACCAACTGATAATCACCTGAGTAGATTTCACAAATTAAAGTGTGTGACATTTGCCCACTTTGTACAAAGCTGGAAAATATGTTGTATAAATGTCTGTAGTAGGCAAAAATAGTAACCTTTCTCTATCCTGAATATTGTGGTCACTATGCATGGATTTTTCCCATGAAAGGGCCTAGCCATCGCTTCATTAAAGATGTCAGTTCTTAGCTTGCTTCTCTCTATGCCCAGACCTCTCTCCACCCTCTGAATAAATGGAGAAGCAAAGACTAGGATCAAGATCTCTAAGAAGCTCTGCATTGGGCTCTTACCAAATGTTTTCATATCGTATAATAGATTTGATTTGCATGTGGTGGGGAGGTCCTAAAGAAAAACAATCCTTTGAACTCCCATAATTAATTTGAAGAGAATATGAATTTGGGCTAAAGAATACTGTGATGGCTATGCTGGTATAAGACTGCGGTCTGGTATTATCCTAATAAAATTTATCCTAAGAAAGCTGTTGTTGGAATGATACGTTTTAAGATCAAGTATCAAAGATTTAAGTGCAATTACTTTGGATCCAGTTGTCAGCCTCTTCGATCTCCACTAAGACTCCGTAGGTCCCGTCCAAGTTGGCTGCCTTAGTTCGGAAACATATTTGACACTGTGCTCACAGTTTATAGAAGCAGAACAACCTTACCCTAAGGAAGGTTTTGCACTGGAAAGAAACTGCACCCATTGCAGTTGAATCTACAACTCAGTTTTGATTAGCTGTTGCTTACAAAATATGGAACTGCTTTAGGGTTGATGTTGCAAGGCCTGAGTATGTTAATTGCTTAGTAGTTGGCTCAAATAAGCGCCAGTTTTATGTTTTTCACAGTAGGGCTTCTTGAAAAGCCACTGCAAATATATGAGACACGTTAAAAACATAAAAGCCCCTGCCCATTTTGCTCCATTTAAGTCAAATCGAAAAAGGCAACTAACTTGAACTAATAATTTTAATAGCGACAGTGTTGTGATATATAGATATCCAAAACGATCTAATTCCTTCCACTGTTAACTTCCACTGTGTTCAGCCTGTAATGGAGCAATCTGGGAAAGTATCTTACTTATCAGGAACCTGAGAACTGAAATGGAGAAATACTACAATTAATGCAGATTAGTCTGGCCCCAACAGCATCCAACCTGATACCTTCCAGATGCATTAGACTTCAGCTCCCATCGTTCCTCTCGGTGTGACAGTGTTCCCCCAGGGTTGATGGGAATGATAGTTCGGTACATCTGTCTGTCATCAGCTTAAGAGTATGGAAATTACCTCCCAACCTCTCTTGCCATAAGCCATAAAGATTTCTGCTGTCACATCCAACACTATTAAAGACCCCTAAACTGACCTCCTCCAACCTAAGTAATCACTACTCTAGGGTAATCTTCTTTTAGTTAGTTTAGTGACACTGTTTCCTTGTTTAGCGACCATTTGAAGTTACAATGGTGATTAAAAATTTATGTAAAGTTTGCGGCCCATCTTCACACTGACCAATCTGGTAGGTCTGTAAAGCAAAGGAAGCTGAAGTAAGATCATAGGCACAGTTGCAGTTTCACTTAGCAATTACTTTGCTTAATGACTGAGTTACCATTCTCAATTTTGGTCACTATATGAGGACTACCTGTAATTTACTGATTTCCTAAAAAGAAAAGATCCAATTATTAAAGCAGTGAATTTTCAAAGGCTGTTTGATGTGGATGTGAAGGTTTGCAATTTATATTTACGTAGAATTATAATTCATCATCATGATAGCTAAGACATCTAACCCCACTAAACTTTGACAGGTTGATATTAAGTGTTAGTTGTAAGAGCTGCTACAAAATTACTGATGCATTATGAAGTTTTTCTTGTACTGAACTTAGGGGGCCCAGTGCAACCCCAAGGAATGCAGTCACAAAGCCAGGAGCCATTGCCACCACCACAAGGGTTCCCTCCAGGGCATTCAGCAAAGCCCTCCGGTTCTCTGCCTCCACGTCCACCTGGTCCTGCAACCCAGCCACCACGTGCCCAGGCCTCAGGTCCTTCAAGTGTTGGGCCTCCAGTAGACATGACGACTGAGACCGCACCAGCCTCGGCCCAGAAGCCTCAATCACATCCTCAGCTAAAGTAAGGCCTTTTTGTCATTTTCTTCTCTTGTTCTGTAATGCTTCTCTTGCTAAGAGATGTTTGAGTGCAACCGATGCAGATACAGTAAAGGAGTACAACACTCCTTTCTTTTCATACAGTTTTGTTTCTGTTTCACCTGGAGTAGTCACATTTTCCAAAAACATTTCCAAATGTGCTGAAAAAAGCAAATTTCCTTTAATAGGGGTTGATTTGAGTTTGTGTCATTCTCGTCTTCTTTCCAGGACCTCAGAAGGCACTGATGCATCTTTGGTTGCACTGTCTATAAGAGCTGGCAAGAAAGAGTGTATCTGCTCACACTTTTAACCTTGCAGCCACTCAAACAAGAAAGACTGGAAAACCCATGGAGTGTTTTCATTGTCAAAAGATGATTCCCATTAAAACTATAGAGAGAGATGACATCTGTTACATTCTATGCATATCCATTCAGACAATGGAACTCATTTTCATATTGTAGATTAAGTGTAATTTACTCTAAGTAACTATATCTTTGATTTTAATTTTTGTCAAATTCATCATTTTAAAGCATGGCTAAAGCTGGCTATTTACTTATTTATTTTATAATGTTCTGAATCTTGTGGAAGCTTGCTTTGAAGGTTAATATACTACATGCCATTTCTGTTTCAAATATTGCCATTTCTGTTTCAATATTGCCATTCCTTTTAATGTCTCTCTACTCGAGAGTAGATTGCTTAACTATTTAGAGATAGAAACATCTCCTGCTGCCTTCATTATTAAAATGAATGACTGGAATAAATAAAAATGAAATTTAAAAATTTCATTTTTAAAATTAAATTCCTGTAATATGCCAGGAAACTGTACTTGCCAAAATTTTGTCTGATACTTAATAGACTTGATACTTAATAGACTGTGAAGGTGAAAGTAGGTAAATCACCAAAAAAATTTAAAGTTTACAGGGCAGACAAATGTGATAAAATAACAAATGGCCTTAAATATACACCATTTAGTTGTACATGTAAAAGAAAGATTGTTTATTGTTCATTTCAACCATATACGTCTCCCAGAAGAGGAAGAAATTTAAAACTAATTTAAAACAAATTAAATGAGTCAGCGTGGGATAGTGGTGAAGACTTTGAATTAGAAGTGGGGAGTCTTGGGTTCAAATCCACCCTCAGCCATAGAAGCTCACCAGCTGACTTGGGCCAATCATTCTTGCTCAGCCCAATATACCTCACAGGGTTATTGTTAAGGGGACAATTAGGAAGAGGGAGCATAATATATGACACCTAAAGGTCATGTACAAAAGGTGGGATCTAAATCTAGTAAATAAATAAACATCAAGGGAAGAAAAGATTGCCTCCTGCTGGTCTCATGCAGATTTAAATCTCCAGTTCTTTTTAAAAAATGCAACAGATATTCAGGGATCTCATTTTCTCTCCGTTACAAATGAATAGTAACAAGACAAAATAGCTTAGATACCTAGTAATTTTTAGAAGTTTATGAAAATAATGTTTCCTGTGTTCTCATCCTATCAGGGCTTGTAGACTATATCATATTTCAACCCACATAATTTTGGAGATCTACTGAAAAATATCACTGACCAGAAAGACTAGAATAAATATATGTTTAAGTGTGTTCCCGTACTATATGCAGAGCTATGGTGTTTCAAAATAGGAACTTTACGATAGATGAATACTAAAAGACTCACCTGCTCTGTACCGCACACATCAGAACTACAGTGGTGCCTCACAAGACGAGATTAATCCGTTCCGGAAGAACGCTCTTAGCACGAAATTCTCGTATAGCGA
>JANHZU010006754.1:254887-268636 GCA_032468055.1 Acrochordus granulatus | reverse complement strand
ATTTTCTGATTAAATTTTTTGCTCATCCTGCGGGTTTCTCGCCTTGTGAGTTACTCGTCTTGTAAGGCACCACTGTATATAAATACGATGAAAGTCTCAGTTCAATATATGCAAGGTAAAGCTTTCATTAACTTCAAATGTATAGGAAAATGACACTACAGTAATTAAAAGGACTGAATGGTAATAGTGATTTTTTTTGTAGAACTGTATAAAATCCTTGCTCAATGCATGAGCAGAATTAACACTCTCAGTGCATTAAAGTGATCCTATCCTCTAGAAAGTTGTGTTGGGAGCTTCCCCAACTGTCTGTACATCTGGACACAAAGAGTCTTCATTTCATGGAGAGTCTCACAGTTCACCAATTAAAGGGTTGTCTCTGATTACAGGGAAAGTATTTGTAGCAGTCTTCTGGATGGGCTGGCCACATTAATGTTTTGAAGAGAGGCAGTTCTCTTGTACAGTGTTTTTGGACAGCCCTAATATTTTGTTTCCTTCTTTCTTGGTATTCTTAATAAGAAGTATACAAAACAGACCTTGGCAGATCTCAAAAAAGCTTAGCAAGGTTGGATCTAGTTAGTTCTTAGAACCAACTAATTATTTATTCTAATTAACATTAAAATCCCCTTATCTCCAAATCTCACAAAGAAAAAAAAGCATAACCAAATTGCCAATGGGATTAATTGTACTCAGTAACTGAGGCATAAACATGCTTTGCTTTTTCACCCACATGTTCTGGCTTAACATGTGCATGCAGGTTATTAGCCTGTGCATAAATATTTAATTAAGCCACTTATGTTTTAGTTCCTAATCAAGTAAAGAACTGTTTTACCTTTCTACCCCCCTCCCTTCAATGACTATTAAACTCAGCTACTGTGAAAATGAAAGACTATAGACATATATAATATTGCTTGCTCTGATATTCTGGAAATGTGTACAGTAAAATTGAGTAGCTTGTCATAAAACATAATACAAAAAGCACAAACTGATACAATTTTCCTTTTTTTAAAAAAGCATATTTAGAATTTATAGAGTTAGAAATAATAGTATTTTCTACCATTCAACTATTTGCTTCTTTCCATTCAGCCCACTCCAACTTTCTTTGTATTTATTTACTATTAATTCAATTTATAAGGTGGCCCATTTCAACCACATGATTCTGGGAAGCTAACAGGGACTAAATCCAGATCAAAACATCATAGCAAAACAATAAATTACAACTATGAGTACCAAAATAAATCCAAACAACACAATCAACATAACCACAATATAGGCTGAACCAGTCATCCCAGGCTCAACAACAGAACCAGATCTTTAGGGCATTACAGAAAGTCAGTAGCTTGGAGCAAGTCTAATCTCCAGTTGTCCTCCAAAAGTGGAAAAATTTCTGAATTTAAATATGCTTTGTCTCAGACATTTGTTTCTCAAGTCAAAACATTTGTGTTCAACTGTTACAAGAGTGTCATCTGAGTATTGCCAGTTGTATCTCCTGCTTCTATTATATGTAATCAAAAATTGAATTTTGAAGGGGACTACCTGAGTAATGAATAACAAAACATATTTGTATGTAAGCTTTAGATGTGTGTAACATTCATATGTGTGAGTTTTTGTCTTTGTCTTGCAGCAAATCACAATCTCTGACAAATGCCTTCAACTTCACGGAATCATCACTCTTCCGATCATCTGTGAATGAGGATGAAGCAAAAGCTGAAACCATCCGAAACTTAAGAAAATCTTTTGCCAGCCTCTTTTCAGATTAACCATGTCTACATTGGTTTTGTATATCCATCCAGTGTTGAAAGTCTCTTATGAATATCATTTCACAAACACTATTTCTTTATGAATGGTCCTCCTTTGCTGTTCCAACTGTTGTATCAAGCAATATGTTATGCTCTTTTAAAAAAGGGGACTATCATGCATTCACACTTCAGGTATCTAAAACAAGCCACTTTAAAAGAAGCCAAGAGGAAAAGCTATACAGCCGAATGCTTACAGTCCTCCTTAACTGTGATTCTGTGGCCTTACTGTTAAATGCACTTGTTCATCCCATTGGACACTCTGTTGTGAAGTCTTTAGAGCAACACACCATTGAGTTGCAAGTCTTCCCTTTACTGCAGTTTTCTCTAGTATTCAGCTGCATGTTTGTTTCTTTAAGGTATTTTTTTTCTGCAAAAGTACTTTTTTGAGACTTACTATCTTTCCCTCAGATCTTTAGGGTGCAGTTTCATAATTGCTTTCTTGTTAATTGTCTTTTGTCTTGTTAGAAACTTTAGAAAGCTTCCCATCAGCTAAATGTAGTTTTCCAAAATGCTTTAAGAGCAATCTCTTAAATGAGCCAATGTTAAAGCCCTATGTGTGTCTATATTATTCTATTCTAGCTTCATATATTTGTTGTGAAATTATCTGCAGTCTGTTAATAGTGCCTTGCTTTGTAAAGTGTCATGCATGGCCTCATGCCACCATAGTTCCATATCATATTCTAATAAATGCAAAGCTCTATATCCAACAGGAAGTATGCCTCTTCTGACTTCTCTGCATAGTGAGATCCAAAGCTTTATTTTTCTAACTTATTAAACTTCTAGTTAGACTGGATTACCAATAAACTAGAAAAAATATCTCAGAAACACAGTTTTTAAAGATACCAAGTACTTCATTGATATATCTGACTATAAATCCTGTCTTGCCTATAGAAAGAATGATAGAATGATTTATAGAATACTAATTTAACTCCATGCCAAGTTATATTTTGAAGAACTATAATAACATTTTCTAATTTTGTCCTTGATAATCTTGGGAAATGGAATCTCTTTTCCTTTCCAGTAAAACTCACCCTGAATATTAGTATGCCTGGAATTTACACTCTGTGTGCAGGACAAAAATATTTTTATTTTGCCTGTGTTGAAAACAAGAATATTACAGATAGATATAGATAGATGTAAGTATAGATGATACAGAGATATAGAGAGATAGAGATGATAGAGATAGATCCAAAGAGAGAAAGAGAGAGAGATGGTTTGTACAATGTATCTATCTCATTAAGCCAAATGAAACCCACTCACTAGTTACTGTACAGTGGCCCATAAAGAATTTCCAGAAGTTTTAAAACAAAGGTAGATTTGTAGCTTTATCAAACTACATCAGGGATTTAAATTAAATGAAAACCTTTTCTCCAGCACATTTATCCTGAGAGTTAGGATGCATTTGACTTTCTCCAATGCTATGTGTTCTGTAATCAGCACAAAAATTGAAATCCTAACGCCAGATGACTGTCTGTGTTGAAGCAAATGGGACATGATGACATCCTTCTTCAGCACGCTGTTTTCTCCATGCAGAAGGAGAAAGGAATTGCTCAAGATTACTCATTAAAATATTTACAGACTGACCTGGATTTTAAGACATTATACAGTCAATGTAAAAGCACACAGTGAAATGCAGAATGAGTTGCTCTCTACACAAATTTTGAATGAATAGCTGAAACTATTGGCAACAAAATTACATCAGCACTGACACCTTGTACTTCCCTCCTTGCTTGTCTTGGTCCCAATAGTAGACCACAAAGCAGATCTGAATGTTTGGCATATACTGAAAAGTCCAACCATTTGAATAGTGTCACTGACCTACAACCTGCACCAGAGACTTATTGCAATTTCTTTTTAAAATAAATGAAACAGATTACTGACATCAATCTAGCTGTTCCATTTCTGCATTAGGGCAGCATCCCTATCATTTTCAAGGGCAGCCACATGTAGAGTAACAGTAATTTAAATAGATTACTATTTCAATGCATGCCCTTTTTGATAATATCTGTTTATTCGTGTAAATATACAGTACTGTGCAAAAGTCTTAGACCACAATTAGATTTTTTTTAGCAATGGTATAATGACCATATATAATTATGTTGCAGTCTCTTTATTAGAATACAACCAGAAAATACAGGAAATTTGTATGTAGTATTCAAAAACAGCCTCCTTAGGCTATAATAGCAAGTCTTTAGTGTGACCTCTTCTTACACTTGAACAAAAGCAGACATCTGGCTCCCATAAACCTAAATGGAATAGAACTCAGTACTGTCATTGCTAACACCTGTATGTGTCCTCCTATTTCATGCCAAAATGACTGCTGTGCAAAAAGGTCTAATTACACCAGGTTTGTGCAAGATGTGCTTGAGCATTTCATATATTTCATACATTCACAAATGTTGTATGAGTGCAATTCATTGGAAGCTTGCTAATAAGACCAACTTTCAATCACATCATTCTAGCCAAAATGCCAAAGATCACAGAATTTAACAGATATAAAATCATATTTTTGCATCAGCAAGGCTATTCTCAACAAACAAATTGGATATTCAAGATGTGATATTAAAACTGATATAAAGAAATCAGGAGAAATCAAGGACAAAAAGGACTGAAAGGCCAAGGAAATTTTGAAACTCTGATGAGAAGTTCTTCAAAGTTTCTTCTTTGAGAGACCAGAGGAAGTCCAATGAGAACCTGGCTCAGTATCTGGCAGCTTCATCAGGATGCCAAGTTGACCCTTCTACAGTCTGAAGAAGCTTGATCAATGATGGTCTTTGTGGAAGGGTAGCAGCCAAGAAACCACTTTTACAGAAGGGAACAGGGTGAAAAGACTAAGTTCACAAAGAATGGACAGAGGATCAGTGGAAAAGAGTACTATGGAATGATTGAAATATTTTATTGCCCAGGCATTGGTAGACACACCAGGAATTTGACTCTGGTACAGCAGTTCTCAGTATACTTTCAAGACAACAGTAAATAAAATAATAACAATAAATGAAATTATATACAGTATTCAACAGTAAAGTATGCAACCAATAGAAAGGGAATATTATAAAATGTAGAACTAGAACTACTACTACTATTTCTACTACTAGAAATGTAGAATTAGAACCACAGTCTATTGGTAAGTACAGTCATGTGAAAAAGAAAGTATACCCTTTTTGAGTTTTATGGTTTTACATATCAGGACATAGTAACAATCTGGTCCTTAGCAGTTCTTAAAAATAAGTAAATACAGCCTCAAATGAAGAACAACACGTGACAGATTACATGTCATCATTTATTTTACAAACAGAAAACCTTATTCTTCTTGCTTTGAAGATTATAAGTCTCCGGAGGAAATAATCCGTATATAAAATGGCCTTGAGTGAAAGAGCTTTCTTCTATTTTTCTTAGTCCTATTCCTAATTTTTTAATATTTTCTAGTCTGGTCTGAAGCCACTGAGCACCCTTAGTCTTCTCCATCATCTTCAATACTAGAAAAACATTGACTATATATCTACATTTCATCTGTTATTTAAAAAACAGAAATGGGACCAGTAAGAAAAAAGGACAATCAAATAGTAGTTGTTATAATCTCATATCTTAGATTAGAAGAAGAAATGCTTTCAGAAGGTGTGTCTTCTGATATTACATTATACCTCCCTCCCTTTGAACAAATATCTGTATCAAACGTAACACAAAAAGTACAGAGTTACTTAAAACTGACCCATATTGCTTCTCAGTTTCAAGGACAGATTTCTCTTTCATCAGATTTATGTCCTAACTTTAATAAGATATCTAAGTATATATCTGTTGGTGTATTTAGAAGGCAGGAATTCTTACTTACTTTTGACATGGACAAGCCAGCCTGGGCTTTTGCATGTTCCTGAATAGCAAAAATTTCCCATGTAGACAGTAAAAAAACTTCTTTATTACAGCACTTTTTGAATTGGTGCTCAATACAAAGTTGTGCAAAAGCCCTCTGGGCTATAGTTTTCTGTGCTCCTCACATAGGAGCTGTGATTCCAGGAGAATTCCTAGATTGGGCACTGGTTCTATCTGGGGTAGTACAGCCCTCCCAAAATTAAAACCAGTCAGTCTTGCTAGAGTTGAGTGGAAACCTGTTGTTCCCCATCCCAAAGCCTTCAGACTCCAAGACAGAACCTCCAGGGTATCACTTGGGCAGCCACACATTGGTCATCTTTCCTAGGTACACCAGACAGGGAACATGAACACATGAGCTAATTCTACTTTATTGTAAGACTACATTAATAGAATCTTGCAAATCTGAAACTACAAATCTCCCACCATCTCTTTTACAGCCCAAGAAACTAGGAAGTGTCCCTCTTGAGTTTCTTGCTCTACCCACTATTTATATATTGTGGGCTATGCCCTTTCTTTAACTTTCCCTAAGCAGCATCTCTTCTCCCTGTCTTCCAAAGGCTTTCCCACATACTATTACACAGATGGAGATGTAAAGCTGGGTATCAGCATACTGATGACATATCACCTCACGCCATCAAATGACTTCACCAATAGGGACAACATTCATAATTTCGGATCTGGGTCATAAATCCTCTTTTTCAAGTTGGTTATAACTTCCCAACTTATATTGGGAAGAGGTTGTTGAGGATGGAGCTACCAGGCAGAAGGAGAAGAGGAGGTACATGGATGCTGTGAGAGAGGATATGCAGGAGGTCGGTGTGATGGAGGATGCTGAAGACCGAGGAAGATGGAAACAGAAGATTCGCTGTGGCGACCCCGATGGAAGCAGGAAGAAGGAGGAGAAAATTGCTAAGCTACTCACTTGTTTCACTTTCCTAGAGTTTCCTTTTCTTCTTTCCAAGAACTCACTTTTGCAAGTGATTGGTAGTTATGTTTAAAATATTTTTTCTTATTAATTGCAATATGACTTGATACAATTTGTATTCTAAAAGGCAGGATTCCTACAAATAATAAATAATCAAATACAGCAATGCATGTAAAGATTCACATTGGAAAGTAATGTAACCTTCTTTCCTCTCTCTTATGGATGGAATCCCTATGATGGTGCCTTGGCACAGCTGCTTTAGTTACGAGTGGACAAGGAGGCAAGAAAAGGAGTAATAGTTAAGGTCCCTTGGGAAATCAACATTCAAGTCCGCTCTCAATCATAGATGCTCAGTTAGGTGGGTTTGATTCAGTTATCAACTCTTGACCTCACAGGACTGCTGTTGGAGGAATTAAATTTGGGAAAAGGACCATTATGATGGAAAGAGAGATGGATGTGATGGAAAGATCATTATGATGGATATCAAACCAGCATTTTACATGCTGTGGTAAGTCAAATAAGAACTGAGTGACAATTATTGTGAAAGGATGAAGGGTGCTTATAGTAGGTGTATAACTTATGCCACTCCAGATATAAGCCTCCGGCAATTCCTACCCTAAGATCTGTAGTTACCTAATTTTCCATTCCTGGCTTAAAGACAGCCAGGAATGTCTTTATCTGTTCAGAAAGCCCATTTGTTCACATTGAGGAGCCTAGTTATAAATGCATCTCTTCCTTGTATAGTCCTATAATTTAGAATTGGTCCGTAGTAAGTTTTTAGAATGTTACTAAACATTACTTATAGTTACCTGGTGCTTTACATTGAAATATGAGGACAAAAACATACTTGTTAGAGGAGAGAACATCACACATCCCACATGCAGAAAATGCCAGGTTCAGTTTCAGATATCTCAGATTAAAGGAAGAGACAACTACTTGGGACCTCTTAGGTTACCACTTTTAATATGAATCTGGACAAATAAATGTTAAAAAAATTAAAATAAGTTTTTAAAATGTTAAAAAGAAAAGACACTAGGAATTGTCTGGTTTCCTGGGATATTTCCCCTGAACTAGGACTGCCCCAGAAAAATTGGGATATTTGATTACACCTAAATCCATGCAAAATTAAGACCATAAATAGTGCCCCACTGGATTTGACCCCTGACCCCAGCAGCCTGTTCTCACAGTGATGAGTCTGCAACAGATGGGAGGTTGAACAGCTGGCCCTGTGGTGCAGTCGAAACAACTTGGAGCTGAATATGCTCAACACTGTGTAGATGACAATCAATTTTAGGAAGAGTCCTCCTATTTCACCTTCTCTTACCATATTCAGCAACACAGTATCAGCAGTGCAGTCCTTCAAGTTTCTGGGCTCTGTAATCTCCCAAAACTTGAAATGGACTTCTAACATTAGCACATTATTAAGAAGACACATTAGAGGATGTACTTCCTACATACTGAATATGTCCTTTGTATTTCTATAACTGGCTAGTTTAGTGCAGCAACCAAACAGGACAGGTAGAGACTCCAACAGTCAGGACTGCAGAAAGAATAATTGCAGCTAGCCCGCCCTCCATGGAGGATCTGTATACTGAGAGGGTCAAAAGTAGTGTGGAGAAGATATCTGCAGACTCTGGGCATAACTTGTTTGAACCTCTTCTCTCTGGATGGTGCTATAGGTATTGCATACCAAAACAACTAGACACAGGGACAGTTTTTTTCCTGTGCTATCATTCAGCTAAATACCTGACTAAATACCTGAAAGAACACAAAATGCAAAGAACTTTAAATTAACTCAGAAGTACTGTCTAATGTGTATGGATACTTAGATTGTGCTTCAATTCTACTCTGTATAATATTCCCTTTCTACTGGATGCATAGTCTGGATGCATACTTTACTGTGGAATACATAATTTCATTTATTGTTTTATTTACTGCTGTCTTGCAAGTATACTGAGAGCTGCTGTACCAGAGTCAAATTCCTTGCGTGTCTAATCATGCTTGGCCAATAAAGTATCAGAATCTTGAATACATGGAGCTGAAATCTCATTATTTAACTGTGATTCCTATCTATAAACATCAGAAAGCTGGGCCTAAGCAGAAACAGGATCTTCACCAAACTGGGTATTATCCTGTTCTAGAAACACAAGATCTCTAAGGTCAATTTGTTCAGTCAAACACATACCATGGCACAATAATTTACTATAACGTATTTTTTAATTTCCTCTTGTTGCCATTATTTTCCTTTGGCTTTTTGCTGCCTCTCTCTCTAAGCCACAGTTTTCTAAGACCAATTAAGCTAATCACACACATACACACACATGCACACATAAAAAAACACTTAAGGAATAAATTATTGTTATGAAGAAAATGCAATAATTGTATTTTGGCAGCATACATAATAGTATCTCATTGATTTCACCAAGAGGCAATGCAGTTCTGTATTAGATGTAGTTGATGGCACACCTCATTACTTAGGGCAAAATTTCACACTTGATTAATATTAAATTCCCTCCTACCAACTCTCCCTTGGGGGTAAGGCAAGGGAAAGCCTTCACTGCTCCCTTTGTCTTGTGTTTAAGAGGGGGGAAGTGTTGCAACCTATCCTGCGTGACAGATCCTCCCACACCAAAGGGGGAGTGCCAGAAATCTATAACCCTTGGCTGGATGCTCATATATGTTGCCCACAAGCCGATGCATGTCTGTTTCCAAACATGTTTCATTTGCTCATCAGAGGCTTCCAGCCTCCCTCCAGATAACCAACATATTGCATGCTTGGAGACTGGCAGACAGGCATATGCGGTTCATAGAAGGCATCTGGCCACCTTTTTAATTGGTCCTGTGCCTAACTGGCCTTCCAGTGACATTTGGAAGGCACAGAGGTTATGACTTACATAATTTACCTAACTTCTTATTGTTACCTAACTATTGTTCTTTTGCTATGTGATAACAAGATTTTATTTCTTTCTGCTTGGAATTTATTTATTTTTCACATTTTATATCACCCATCTCCCACAGATCATCAAGAAAATGCTAAAGAAATATATTAGGGGCCAGCCCAATTAAATGGGTGACATTCTACACTTCTTTATGCTTATGAAGATGCCCATTAGAAAAGATGGCCTTTCAGTTGTTTACCATCAGTTTTGCAGTCAGCTTCTCATATGTCTTTTACAGTGAAAATGCAGGCATAGTAATTTACTCTCCAAGAAACCTGGGGAGATAAAGAAAAACATGCAAGCTTTCTTGTGGAAGAAAAAAAAAGAGAAAATCAACCTTGTTACTGACTCCAGATGAAATACAATGGTAAGTTTTAAATGAACAGGCTATTAGTCATCTACTTGTGCCTTAGAAGCTGACTCATAAAGTTTTTACAGAAATAACAAGGAACTTTCATGTTACTGTTATTTAACAACCACACTTTTATTAATTCCTATTGCTGGGTAGTCTATTTCCACTCATGCACCTCAGTTACATTACATTTATAACTTTGAGAATTCCAAGTCACTGAGGATCCAAACAAGTTTGAATCAGTCTGATCTTCAATTAGAGAACTGTCCAACATCAACTAAGATATACTGCTAACTTAATGGCAAAGGTAGACAATCTGTTACTATCCTTCAAAATCAGCCCTGGGCATTATGAGTACAAATGATGAACATGCAATTGATAAAATCTATAAACTTTTTTTGAAATTTGAAACAGAAGAGGAACAGGTCAAAGAATGCATACTAAAACTTTGGTTATAATACACAAGTAGAACAAAGGAAAAATATGTAGCTGAAAGGACTGAAATTTATATTATATAACAATCTTAAGGATTTTTATAAAGTGTTGTACACTGGTATATAATATCAGAAAAATTATCTAGAATACGGAAAGGCACTGCAAATGGAAAGCAACATACAAAAATACTTTGGAGGCTACTTTGAGCAGCTTTTCCCCACCCAAACTCCTTCAGACGTGTTCTTCACAGATACCAAACCAGCTTAATTGTTAGAAGAGGACCATGTTGCCAGTTAATTTAATTTAAGCCAGTTAATTTAATCAGATAGTAATTGAAAAAGATGTAACTGGGTCTCATTCAAGATTATGTTTTTCAGGTTTTGGCCCTACCTGTTGTCCTTAATCCTTCCGTGTCATAATTATGGATTTTTCCTAATTTCCTGAATTAAAGCAGGAATGAGAGAAAAATATTTATTTAAACAATTTATATGACCATCAATCTCTTTAAAGTGGCTCCAGGACACTCATACAGGTTAAAAACAATTAAGAACAACTGTAATGCCTGAGGTCACAAACACAATCTAACTCATAAAAAACAACCCATTAACCAGCAGAGTAACCACTTTTACTCCTGAGCTGATAAATCACTTTCCAAGTCATAGGGAGTATATGAGTGTATTCTTAAGCAAATAATTAAACAATTGAGGGAAGAAAGGTTACTGTTCCACAAATATTAGGACTTCACTGCTATGGGTATTTCCTTTTTCTTAGCTGCTGAATCTCCTTGCTTTTGTAGCTCTTCATCCATTAATTCTCAAAGAGGACTTATCATCACTGACCCTCGTGGATCTCATTGGAAACAAGTTGATCTGGTGTGGAAGAACAGCAATATCACCAGCTGTGATGTTGATGGGCAAATGCTTCTTATACAAATGATACAAAATTAAACTTTTTAAACTTCTCTTTAAAGAATGTAATTAAAGCAGAATCAAAACATTTTAAACAGGAACATGGAAGCATAGAATCCAAGCCCATACTCAGGGCAGGAATTCAAATTAAAATATCACCATTAAGTAACCATTTGACCTTTGCTTGAACATACCCAATCAATGGCAGTTCACTAGCTCCCTGAATAATTGGTTTCATCATCCAACCACTCTTACTTACATCCCATCAAAATCTGCCTCCTGGAACCCACATCCATTATTCCATGTCCTGCAATCTGGAATGAAGCATAACTTCTTGAATGAAGCGTAACTTTACCTTCTTTTGTCATATCCCTTTTCAGTCATCTTTTTTGAAAGCTGAATGTACCCACTTTTCTCTGTGTCTCCTCTTAAGAGTTTCCATCCTTCAATCATGTGCATTGCTCTTCTTTGCATTTGTTCTATTTTTCTTTTCTTTCTTGAATTATTTCCTTTTTGTCTTGTGCCTCTTTTTTAATTGCATTCCTGAGGACAGGGATCATTTGATTTGTTCTTGTTGGAGGAAGAGGAGGAAGAAAACAAGGAAAAAGCCTTCAGGCACCTTTTAGGCTAAACTATGGAGCATAAATTTTTTAAATAAATAATAAGTAAATAATATTGTTCGAGTCTAATTTCCTGAATTAAAGGAAATTAATGGGTTAAATTCCTTAACCCTTAGGAACAAATTTGTAGAAACAGCAAAGTACAGCAGATTCAAGGAGGAATAAATGAAAAAGTGGCTTCACTATCAAGAAGAACAAATCCATAGAATGTTCCTCATGGAATTCTGGATCCAGGTCAGAACTGATATAAATTCTCTGATAGCAGGATCAATGTTGTTAGATTAGATCCTATTGTTCTGATATACAGTATCTTTTGCCTCCAGCTATGTGCAAGTTTTTTGATGCTCAGGTAAGATGTCAGGGTAGAGAAAACTGCTTTCTACAATTTAATTTCACTCCCAGTGTACTTTTTCAAATTTCTCATTTCTAAAGCTGTTCTAATGGTGATGTTCTCATACTAGCTGGAGATGTCAATCGTCACTATTGAAACTAAAGGTGTGTCTGTTATACAACTGCCACTAACTCTTCCTGTGATAGTGAATTGCATAATCTCTTTGCTGACGGCATCAGCATGTTCAGCATTTCTGAAATCAATTTCACTTGGTGTACTTTATGGGTAGAATGATTAAAGATAATTTTCCCCATACTATGAAAGAGTAGCTATTTTTAGCAGGTCAGAATATTGAATGATTCTGATTCATATTAGTACATATAATACTATGTGCAGGATTAATATGTAACTTTGCTAGGTTTTATTCTATTTGCATGAAGTGGTACGTAGTAGTGATTTTATGATGGACCTCAATATCTTAAATCTGAGGGAATTTTTCTCACAAGTAATTCCGTTGGAGTCAATATTTTTGTCACCCATGAAATAAGTGCACAGAACCTGGAAAACTTCCATCATTCTGCTAGCTTGCTTTCTATTGGCAATGCAAAACAAAATGCCATCTTTTCATTTCACAGGCATAATTAAGATGCTGTCTGCTTTAAAGGTAATACACTCATTCATCAAGGCTGTGGTTATTTAAAAATTGGGAAATAACAGATTATTAAGCATATTATTGTGGCTTCCTGTTTTGGAAGAACCTTTGCACATTTCCAGGAAAAGATAAAGATAAAATAAAGACGATCAAAAGCATCTCAAGAGGAATCAACATGGTAGGGTCCTGAGCAATCTAGACCTAAGAGGTCAACTATAGATGCCAATCTGTCCACACACACTTTTCTTGGTGCCACTAGACTCCTGTTCTGTCTGGCCTTTGGCATTTTATATATTTTTAACATAATTTACTTCTTAAAAATATGGAATATCACAGACGTGCAATGTCTCTACTTCCAAGAATGCCTCTGATTTCCATCCAGAAAGAAGGCAAAATTGATGGAAAAATAGGGAGTGTAGTGCTAGGGGGATGGATGAACAAAGAGGTTGGCAATGCTTTGTGGATAATTGTAGTCCATAGCAGCCATTTTGTGAACAGTCAATTTCCAGAAGCCATTTTGCCAGGGCATGCACAATTTAAAAAATAAATAAAACTGGATCTATATAAAAGGAAGATCCCCAACAAACCAGACTTTACCCTATGCTGAAAACTCAAGGAGTCTAAAGATATAAATTTTGACTGATACATAAACCTTGAATATGGAAATTCCTTGGAAGAAGTTTCAAACATTTAGATGTACATGTGCTTAGTAATTATTAATTTTTTGTTGTTCAGTTGCGCAGTCGTGTCTGACTCTTCGTGACCCCATGGACTGCATTACGCCAGGCCCCCCCGTCTTGCACTGCCTCCCAGAGTCTTCCCAAGCTCATGCCCATCACACTGACTGTACTATCTATCCATCTCATCCTCTGCCGTCCCCTTCTCCTCTTCCCTTCAATCCTTCCCAGCATCACAGTCTTTTCT
>JANHZU010006754.1:167258-181030 GCA_032468055.1 Acrochordus granulatus | reverse complement strand
TTTCAAAGGCAGCATATTGGTCATTACAATTCAGCCAGCACTTGACTGGATTTTATGAATTGTGGCATATAGGAGATGCTTGATCTGACACCAGTATGTTTATCATTTCATGGCACTTTTAATAAAAATCTATACCGGTTTGTACAGATGTAATTATTCATTTTGAAAAATCCTATAAATAAGTTTAATGTACAGAAATTCAGAAAGATATGGTTCCTATATTGCAATAATTGCAGAGACTAGATTGTGGAAGCATCAGCAAGATATGTGGACAAATCTTAACAAGCCCCTTCTTCCACTGGACACTGGCTTTTTCACTACTTGGTTTACAGATATGATAATTTGCAAATTGGACATACTGTATTTACTATAGTTGAAATGACGTTTTGAATTTGATTTCAAATTATACTTTAGAAAGATAATATAATTTGTGGCAACCAGTGTTTTATTTTTGGTTTCTTCCACTAGAATGATATAACAAGTTGTGCATATGATACATCAAGAAGTATAAAATGGACATAGAATATGTTTGAGGAAGAGAGAAAAAGAAGGAGATGGATGAGATTAAAGCTTATTCACTATAATCATACCATAGTTTGGAATATGAATTATTTAAGGTCCCATGGGAGTTTGTACCTGAGATAATTATCAGGCAATGCTAACTAATATTTTAGTTATTTTTATTTTTATTAGCAATTATTGCCTAATAATTATCAGGCAATGCTAACTAATAATTCAGACTTTCAATCGCTGACTCCAGAAACTACATATATTTAGCTCTTATGTATTTTTTAAAATTCTGAATCTTGAATGCATTCATATGTAATGCTAATTAGAGAGAATGGGCAATAATAAGGAGTTTAGTTAATTCGTCTTTTAAAATCTTCCTCTTATTCAGATGCAATCAAAGTGGAACCTCCATCTCCACCATATTTCTCAGAAAAATTTCAAATGTACAGTAAGCCTCATGAAGAAGCCTCTAGTTCTCTCATGGCTATTGAATGCAGGGTATGTGGGGACAAAGCTTCTGGGTTTCATTATGGAGTGCATGCATGTGAAGGCTGCAAGGTAAGTAGTTACAGCAATGTGTGATTCTTTTTAAATATTTATTTTATTTATCATTTTAAATACTATCAATCCTCACTATCATATCAGTTTTGTTGTTATTCAGTTGCTCAGTCATGTCCAACTCTTCCTGACCTCATGGACCATAGCACGCCAGGCCTCCCTGTCCTGCACTGTCTCCTGGAATCCACCCAAATCCATGCCCATTGCATCTACAATGCTATCTAACCATCTCATCCTCTGCCATCCCCTTCTCCTTTTGCCTTTAATCTTTCCCAGATATCAGTAGATTTTCAAAGCAATATGAATAGTTTTTCATATCAGTAGTCAACAATAATTCCAATTCAGCAACTTCAAGAGGACTATACACTTCTAGTTTATTTCTTTTCAAATATTACACAGGTTAGAACATGGTCTTCTGATGATTTTGCATTAATAGAGCCCAGAACGTCATCTGTTCTGAGTTACTTTCAACTGGAAATTTTTTTGTCTCTTTTAAATAACAGTAAGAATCACAGATTTCTAAAAGCCTACTTTACAAGCTAACTTTCTGTTTTGAACTCACATCTTTAGAATTGTTAGAAAAAAGCAGCTAAATGGATAAATGTGCTTGATATCTCAGAGGAAATGAAGGGGCAGATGAAAGCTGAAGTGTAATATTCTAATAAGACAAATACATTTTAAACAGGAAGTTAGCCAAAATAAGAGAGTGTTTGTCATGCACTCCAAGCTTGTGAGATAAAATCAACTCTTTAGGATACGCCACTGTAGACCCTGCAAAGCATGTTCAGCCTTAACAATTTATCACATCAATCAAGTTACAAAAAAGCCTCCTTTATTAAATAAACAAATCATTTTCTCAATAGTTGTAATTTAATACAATTATTTATTAAGTTAGTACTTAATTATAATTACAGAATTATAAATAAGATAGAAAATTATTCCACACACAAATTCTCTATTTAGTATACTTAACTCTTATAAATGTCTTAACCAAACTACAATGAACTTACCATAAAGTAAATTCCATTGGAATGAAGAAGAGTTCCTTTTAAGTTAATTAAAACACGTAAAAGTTATTTAAAACACGTAAAAGTAAAGGTTTCCCCTGCCAGTTGTGTCTGACTCTAGGGGACAGCGCTTATCTCTGTTTCCTAGCCAAAGAGCCACCATTGTCTGAAGAAAATTCCATGGTCAGTATGACTACACACCAAGGTGCATGGACACTGTTATCTTTCCCACCAAAGATAGTACCTATTTATAGTACCTTTACATGCTTTCAAACTGCTAGGTTGGCAGAAGCTAGGCAGACAACAGGAGCAACTAGGCAGACAACAGTTACATGGCAGGTCTCAACCATGAGCCGCCGACCTTCCAGCCAACAAGCCCAGAGTCTTAACCACTCACATCACTGCACGCCCAGAACATACATACATACACTTGTTCTATTCTGAATGAACACTGAGCAATCAAATTTCATAAAATCTTACAGATTGTGGTCAAATTCACATTAAATTTATTTCTAATAAAAATAGATACATGGTTGTCTTTCATATTAAATTTGATACAGTGGGAAATTCCTTATGGCTAATATTTTTTGTATTCTTTTATTTTTATTGAAGGGTTTCTTTCGTAGAACAATCCGTTTAAAATTAATCTATGATCGATGTGATCTCAACTGTCGCATTCATAAAAAAAGTAGAAATAAATGTCAATACTGCCGATTCCAGAAGTGTCTTGCAGTCGGAATGTCGCATAATGGTGAGAATCTTAATTTACATTTAGCTTATTGGTACTACTGTATCAAGGAAGTGGATTGCATCCATTCACTATGAAGGCTTTTTCTGTTTCCACTGTTATAAAGCTCTGTGCATTTTGAAAGTACAGAAATTATATAACAGGGATCAGCAGCTTTTTATATGGATTGCCCTATGACACCCTATGCAAACTGCACACATAATTGTTCTTTAACAGTTGCCTGAATATTTGTGAAATAAGCTTCAAAAGTGTCAGGAATTTCACTCCCATTATATCACATAAGAACATAAAAATCTCATAAAATACTAAAAGAATTAAGCTAATTATAGAAGTCCCATAAAATGCTAAGAGTTAGGCTAATTTAAAAATATATTCTTGGAAGATCCATGGATCCTAGTGCTTGCATACTCCATCTTGCCAACCCCAAATCCAACCAAGTAAAAAACTTTAATTGAGTACCCCTCTGGGAATTAATTGCAAAATCCAGGCTTATACTCCATGGAGTTTGTCAATTAGGCACAGTACCAATTAAATGCTCATAGATGTTTAATAGGGTCAGGGGCTAGAAACTGTGGTGATCCTTCCCAGTAATGCATAAATAAGACCTCAAGACTAGGGCTGCTCTGTGTGTGGGCAAAGGTTCTTCTAGTCCAGAGGAGTATATCCTTGGAGTTCTGGTTTACATAATAGCTCCTGTAGAATGATCTTGCAGGAATGAAGAAGCATGTTCACCCAGCAGAACAGCTGGAAGAGATCTGCAATTATCAGCAAGACGTTAGCCATATTTTGGTTGCAGTGTCTGTTGTACACAGTCATTATCTATTTTTTTCCCATTAACCATCACTGTTAGTTTTCCCTAAATTATTTTCCACTCTTCTGTGCCATATTATGCCTCTTGGTGCCCAAGCCATACTTTAGAAAGAAATCATATCTTTCTAGCTCAGTGTTTCTCAACCTTGACAATGTGTGGACTTCAACTCCCATGGCTAGCTGGGGAATTCTGAGAGTTGGAGTCCACACATCATAAAAGTTGCTCAGGTTGAGAAATACTGTTTTAGTGTCAGTGGAATATGACATTGATAACACAGGAAGTGATTGATAACATATGAAGTGAATTTGTATCCATCTGAATAAAAAATAAAACTCCATAACAATATAATCCAATACTGGAATATATTTCTTCATTGTTGGGAGCTTATTTTCTCCTAGGTCAGGCCTGAGCACTTATTTCTTGCTATTCTTATGGAAAAATAAGAAGGTCCACACTAAAATATAAATATCCCATTGAAGCAAAGACTTTATCTTGATTATCTCCAAACATCTTCTCAGTAAATATTGGGTTTAAAAATCTTCAAGATTATTATTCTATTTCCTTGCCCCATTACTTCCTCTTCCATTACTATATCTCATTATGTGTATTAGCCTTCTCATATTTTGTTATTTGCATACTGTTATTTGCAATTAATAAATTGCATACTCGATTTATTAATTGAGATTGTGTAAGCATTGGATTTTCTGCCTACAAGTCCCAAAGCCCCTTTTGTTTCTGACTTATCTGCTGTTTTGCATCACATGCTAAACACATCATTCAGTGTAATAATATTATCACTTCCAGCATCAGATCCTTCCTTCCTTCCTTCCTTCCTTCCCTCCTTCCTTTCTTCCTTCCTTCCTTCCTTCCTTCCTTCCTTCCTTCCATCCTTCCGAATTTCACTTCACTGTCATTTCAGTTCCATG
Source organism: Acrochordus granulatus (assembly GCA_032468055.1). Classification (NCBI taxonomy): domain Eukaryota; kingdom Metazoa; phylum Chordata; class Lepidosauria; order Squamata; family Acrochordidae; genus Acrochordus; species Acrochordus granulatus. The sequence goes on along the minus strand of JANHZU010006754.1, from coordinate 176,470 downwards.
TTTAGCCTGGCAATGCAAATCAGTTTTAACGAAGGTGTCATGAAAAGGTTTGTCCTTTTTTCTTTCATATGTGTAATTATTAGTAAAATGCCTTGCTTTTGTCTGACTAAGATTTTTTCTTCCCAGGAGCTGGCAGATAAAGAGATTAATGGCATTTCTACACAATCATCAGCCCAATCCTTCATAGTTTTTTCTTCATTTTTGTATTACTTCATGAATATCCCAGATTGTTGTCCAATGTCTTAACCTGGCCAGGAAAAAAATAATTTCTTCCTTAGATATAAAATCTTGCCTAGTTCTTCTGGACTGCACATCTTCTATTTCCTTAAAGGAGTCCCCACTGACTTTTAAAATAATATATTTGAGTATAACATATGGTTTGGCCCTGACACAGTTTGGAAGATTTAGGAGATTAATGTATCGTATGGGGCAATTTAGAAGACCATTTAAGTTCATGTTATAAGTTTATGAGAAAATACTTAATGTTATAATTCTTGAGAGAATCAATTCTAGTGAAGATTCTGTCCTCTCTCCTGGCAAAGTGAAGGAAAAACAGGAATAAAATGTCATAACAGAGTCTTATGTAATTAAAAAACTAAAGAATTACAAACATTACTGGGAAAATATCTTCTTTGTGGTTTTTATTTTCTCAGTATAAAATTTAGTTTCCTGACGCCAGAAGAAACTCTTAACTTGTTTTTTATTACCAACAAATAAATTGTTATGAGAAGTATTTTTTTTCAGATCTGATGTTATTTTAAAGGCAAAAATATTTCTGTGAAAATATTTTTGTAGAACCTCATATGGACACACACATTTTGTTAAGCTCATCCTGAACAGTATATGTTATCTATTTTGACAGCATAGTGATAATCTGTATTGGTTTTCTCAAGGCAGAACTGGAAAGACATGGGATTATAATATACAACCGTATCCAGTGATTTGGGGTTTTTGAGATACCAAATTCCACACCATGAAATATAAAGGTTCCATCATCAATAATTCTGTGACTTGAATTAGTGTAGTCTTGTGTAATCTTGTTTCCCTCAGATGTATTGGATTTCATTTCCAATTAATCTCCAACCAAGATGGCTAGAGGCAGTTGAAGTGAAAATGGAAAAGATGAATATCAAAAACTGTCAAACTTCTTGCAAATCTCTTTACAGTCTTGATTGGAAACAGTTAATTCAAGGAACAAGAATCCAAGACCTCTAATTAATAGTATTTGCATTAGAAGTTATTAGAAAGGTGCGGCTATAATCCAGCAATTCAAGCAAATGTCCTACTTTTGATAAGACATCTATAAATATATATAGGCAATTTAGCAGCAAAACTCTTGTCTATTTTGTCCTGTTTTGTGAAGATGGGATAACTGGCATTTGCTGTGTTGATAACTCTCAGCCCTTTTATCAATGTGGGAAGTAGTTCTCACAAACACATTTATTTAGCAAAATATTATGTATTAGAGCTTTAAAAAACAGACTATCTCCCAGGTAGTTTTAGGGCCCTTGCCTAAAATTGAGACTGCTGCTTAGTGACAAAAATAAAGACTTTTACACTTATTTTGGAGAAAGTGTAGACCATTCTCAATGACATCACAGCCAGTCTCCTCTTATTTATGCATGCAGGCATACACATACATACACAGTGGCATCTGTTTAAAGGGATTGTACCTGTTTTGAGCTTTAGGAAAGTAAGGTCCCCTTATGAAAGTGACAGGCTGAAATAGACTACAATATGGGTGAGCAAGGGTGCAAAAGCAAATAACCTATGACTTTCTTCCTTCATTGCTCTATATTTGTGTTCTCTTCAGATGAGGAGTTTTCGAAGAGGCAAGGACACTTATGGGTTTAGATATCTCTGTGGCAGCCACTGAATAGATGAGGTTGACAGGATGTTTGAGAAAGGTGTTCTACCCATCAGCAAATGCAGCTTATTAGCCAAAATCATATTGGCCAATAGAATCATTCTGCTAAGCAGGATTTTACTCAGTGATGGTTTTTTCATCCAATATATTTCTTCCAGATATATATTAAGTTCAGGTACTGTAGTATTTTATTTTAGGTACATATTATTTTATATCTCATTTAACAAGAACCCACCTAAAATATTAATCTAGGGCTGTGAGTGAGTTCCAAAGTTAGTATTTCATTGGACCACTAAACTCCTTACATAACAATCTTGTTTTGAACATTGAAATGAAATGAGAATTTGGATTGTTGCAAAGTTTACATTAATAATTTTAGGCAATTCTTTTTCCAGTTTATATATTTGCTGCTTATAAATGTGGAAGAAAATCATATGTTTTAGAGGTACAGCTTTTGTTGACCTCCAGAATTTCTGTTTTATATACTAATCTAAGAAATTCTCAGACAGTTAAAAGTATTGTGTACTTTGCTTGAGTTTATTGTAGGTAAATATGACAATATAGCATATTAAGGGCGATAAAACTTGGCATCCATGGAAACATGCTGTACAAATGAAGATTATAAATAATACTGTTTCTCTCCATAGGAAGCAGAGAACTGTTTGATCCTGCAAACAATAATCTATTTCATTCTAATTCATACCTCTCAATTGGATAGATTATCTCCCCTCAACTACATTCCTTTTAAAAATTGGTAATTTGGATCGATTGTCCCAGTTCCTAAATGCATGGATCAGATGTTGTTAAAATTATTTTCATTACAAAATGTACAGGTAGTGCTGTGCAGGTCAATTGGGACCTGTATTTCCATTGTAAGTCATGGTTGAAAGTCAAGTCAGACCCAGTTTTACAATTTTTACAATGGTTATTAAGCAGATCACAGGGTCATTAAGCAAATCCAGCTTCCACAATAAATGTATTTGCCACAAATTTGCAAAAAATATCACAAATTATGATCATGTGACTACAGGATGCTATAACCAATCATAAATGCAAGCTGGTTACCAAGCACCCACATTGCAATCACATGACCATGGGAATGGTATAACAATTGCAAATGAAAGTGGAGACCTTAAGTCACTTTTTCCAAGGTATCATAACTTCAAACTGTTGTTAAGACTACCTGTAGGTATGTGTGGATTCTCTACACAAAAGATCACCATAAAAGCTTTGATGGATGCATTCTTTGAAGAATGTTCTGGTGTGCTTAACATAACTTCTTGTTATGTTATTATTTTATACTGTTGTCTTGCAAGTATACTGAGAGCTGCTGTACTGAAGTCAAATTCCTTGCGTGTTTAACCATACTTGGGCAATAAATTTTAAAATGTTAAATTTTCATCCTGCCTTTTTATATTTAAGTCTGCTTTTCTGGTTGGTTTTCATGCCCAAGGGAGCCTCAAACTCTCTGTTGCCCAGTTTCTAGGCCAGCACCATAATTATTACACCACTTAAATCACTTATTCCTAAAACATCCAATTTAGTATACTTATTTGGTATTTTGACAGTTTCAAGCTTTCCATCTTTCATGCTTCCATGTTCCAATTCTAAGTGTCATAAAATTAGGAATTTCTCTTTCAGGGTTGGCATTATCAGTGACTATAAAAAAAGGCTTCCCCTGCTAGTCATGGTCAACTCTAGGGGGTGGTGCTCATCTCTGTTTCCTAGCCAAAGAGCCAGCATGTCTGAAAAAGCTTCCATTATCATGTGGCTGTCATGACTATATGCCAAAGCACACAGGCACTGTTACTTTTCCCACCAAAGATGGTACCTATTTATCTGTTTGCATTTTTACATGCTTTGCAACTGCTAGGTTGGCAGGAGCTAGGCAGACAACGGGAGCTCATCCTGTTATGCAGCAGCTCTTGGGTCTAAAACTTGAGCTGCCGACCTTCTGGCCAACAAGCCCAGCATCTTAACCACTCATACCACCACATATCCATTGGGTCTACCTTCTTGCTATTCCTTATAAAATTTTTGTTTAATATTAATATCATTAAAACAAACACTTTTAATCCAATAACTATACATAGCAATTTTTTTCCACAGATTTTGGTGTCTTTTGGGTCTGTGGTTGTTCAGATAATCAATGAATCCAATTATTGCTGAAACAATCACTTTTATGTTTTTCATGATAAAATAATTCTAGTTCTTTGCAGAAAAATTGATTACAGAGAAAATTACACAGAGACAGACAGAAGACATGAACACAAATACACCTTTTGATAATTTTTGATCCATAATGATTATAAGTTGATATGTTTATTTCTGGCTTTAATGGAAAAGCTCCTTTGAAATCAGTCAGTAAAATTCTACCAGAGTAAATTTCACAAATAAGCCAATCAAACAAGCTGTCTAGAGACACCAAACTAGGATGTCCTCATTTTCTTTTCAGTGTTGGTACAGTTTATGAGTGATCATTTTTTCCCTTTCTTTTCAATGCTCTTTCCCCATAAAAGAAATCCATCCTGTAAAGTTATAAAAGATGGTGGAGAAAAAAATGCAATTATAACAGAATTATCATAACAGAATGATTATAACAGAATGAGAATAGCTCAGTTAGGTGCAGTTTATTACTATTGTCTTTTTCCTTTCAGCTATTAGGTTTGGGCGAATGCCACAAGCTGAGAAGGAGAAACTCTTAGCAGAGATTTCAAGTGACATCGACCAGCTGAACCCTGAGTCTGCTGATCTACGAGCCCTGGCCAAGCTGCTGTATGATTCATACATAAAGTCTTTCCCCCTGACCAAAGCCAAGGCGAGGGCAATCTTGACAGGAAAGACAACAGACCAGTCAGTAAGTTCCATCTAGTTACTGTTTCCTTCTTTGAGCAAAGGATTTACTCTTCTAATGGAGCTGGGTTTTTTTTAAATGTATTTGGTACTTACCATATTGCAAACCAAAGTTGAAACACAGGAAATGGTTTAGATGGAATAAATAAACGTTATTTGAAAAAAATAATAAAATATTTTAATCTCTTACAAGTATGTAAAGTTCAGCACAACTTGTCTTCCTTTGTAGTCACCTCTTTTTCCATAAGTTATCTCCTATATTATCCAGTGGAATTTATCTCTTAAAGCAGCCTTTCTCAGATGTATTGGGCTATGGTTTGATCCCTTCTTTGCCATTAGACTGGACATTTTCAGTTCCCCACTGTAAAGGATAATTCAAAAATCTGTGACATCCTGTTGCTAGGGTTTCTCAACCTTGAAAACTGATGTGTGGATTCAATTCCCAGAATTCCCTAACCAGCAAGTTTGTTGGAGAATTCTGGGAGTTGAAATCTACACATCTTACAAGGTTGAGAAACCCTGTGTTAAAAAAACAGCAAATTCACATTTTTGTAATTTAAAAACTAAACCGTCTCATCCCAATGATCTATTTATTTTCATCTGTCAACAAATGTCTAGAGTTCAGTACTTGCTTCCAGTATTTACTACCTTAGACTCTACCAGTTTAACTATTAGTCTTAATTTTACTAGTTATATGCTAATGAAAATCCTTGTTTACATCCTTTATGGCCTGCTTACATTATACAGTATCTAAGCTCTGCATCTTCCTCTCAATCATAGGCTGTATTTTCACAGCATCTTACAAATGCCTTCTCCCTCTCCTTCTTGAGCTGGTCAGTGGTGGAGGATAGGGGTTTCAGGAAGGGCAAGGGGGCCATAACAGCTGGCTAAAGGGGGATGTTCCAGAAAGCAGAACAGGGCAGGAGTTCTTGCCAGTATGTCACTGCCTGCTCTGCAGCTCCCATGGAAGCACTGCTTGTCTTTGAAGCATTTCTTCTGGAACAAGAGTTAAGGGCAAGGAGGCCTTAATATTAATAGGCTGGCTTCTCAAGATCCCAGGATGCTCCATAAAACTTGAGGATTTGGTGCTGATCTCCCATCAATCCAGTCTCTGCATTGAAATAAAGTTTAATCTGTTTTTCCGAAGAGGGTTAAGATGCAATTAACATAGCGACAAAAGAGTGGCTCTTTTCTTGTATGCTCTTTTCTTGTATGCCACTCTGCAAAATGCCCATCTGAAATAGAAAATGGAACAGTTCTCACAAGATGTTCAGCACTTGGCTGTACATAATCAAATATATACTGTAGGGCATGAAAATGTTCAGACTACTGGCAACTGGTGATGAGGAAAAGATTGGACCACTACTTCCAAACAGTTTTACTAGATCTCTATGTGATTTATAGATAAACTGTCTTTACACTGGCAGACTGTATGTGTATAGGTGGCCCTGTTATTTGCAGAGATTCCACAACAGTGGATAATGAAACCAGAGTTATTTGATTGTTTGTTAGCCTCACATGACTACCCATCTTATAAAACATCCTTTAGACAGCTCAGAACAATAATAAACCACAAACAATAAAAATCAAGAATACCAGGCAACTGACCTATCATTTTCAATCCATTACACTACACATTCCTTGAGCTCTATGCTTGCTCTCTTCCAGCAACTGGGGGAAAACCCAGCCCTTTCCAGCTTTCTGGAAGGCTAAAAGGATAGGACCTGTGAGTTTCCAAAGAGAAAGTGTTCCATAAGTCAGAGGTGGCTATGGAAGCTTACCTCTAATGGCCACATTTAAGGGATGGGATCTGGAGGTTATTTTTAGGAAAAAAAAGACTTTCCACATGTGCAGAAACACTGCATGCACATGTAAACAAACACATTTTGAAAGCCCTCCTTGAAACAGCTTTTCCAAATCTGCTGATACGCAATACCATTTACCAAGGTCTAGTCCTGTAATTACCCATGGTGGCTATGTCAAACAATGGATTAAGGAACTGCTGATATGAAGAATGTATGAAATGGGAGGAACAAGGATGAAAGAGGACCCTTCAAAAGTAGAATGTAGTTTACTGATTGCTTTTCCATTTGTAATCTTGCAAAAACAATAATCAGATACTTTTGATGGTTGCATACAAAATATTATATTTAAGGCATATTAAATATTTTAAAATTTGTGAGTTCCAAGTGAACAATATAATAGGCAGCAATCCTCTTATTCCCTGAATAAAGAAAATCTGAAACTGAAAACTCTGAAACTGGGTTTTTCCAACATGAGTCTGATGTGCTGAGAACTACATCTAAACTGGTACTTTTATGTGCACTCTTACGATGTTGTTCACCTCTCCATATTTAAATTCCAACTATCAGGATAGAGTTACGAGGATAAAACTAGAAACAAACCCCCACATGAAGTTCTTCTACTGTCTTGGCCTTACATTTAAAGCGTATCAGAATTCAAATAAACGTGCTCATTCAGTAAATAATATGTAAAACAGTTTTGTTATGTGTACTGTGATGGACTTGGGCCTCCCAAACATAAACATGTTTATTGTGAACACAGTTCTCAACTTCTCAGAATTTTGAGTAGGTCCATCTTCATAATGTGTAAATTATTGGTAGTGCTTGAATAGTTTGTACAGTTTAAAATACTTACATAGCCAAAGTTTTTCTGAGACATACAGTACTTACTGGCCATTGCAAAATATTCTGTTAAGTGACAGAGAATGTATTTCAGCTTGTCCAGCTTCCAAAAGTTAGCACCTTCTGCAACACTAAGATTATAATATAGCAATGGATCCCCCTATTTCAAGCATTTCATTGTGAACCCAGAATAGTTCTGAGTCAAATCATTTATGGAATAATATTTTTTCTTCCTAGAGTTTTCTTGCAAGTGCATGGCCTGTGAGGGTTTTTTTTTATTTTTTAGATCAACCAAATGTTGATCCATTGATTGTGATAGGAATTGACCAATCAGTTTATCACCTGAGCCTGACGTTATGGGCTGAGAGAGGATGACTGACCCAAAGTCACCCAGCCCAAAGTCACCCAGCCAGCATTCAGGCCTAGGGCAGGACTAGAACTCAGAGCTTTCCTGGTTTCTAGCCTAGTGCCTTAACCATTAGACAAAATAATTTAACAACATTAATTTAAACGTTTAATAGCATACTACAAAGAGGTGAAATTGAAGATTGGTAAATATCTGGCAAAAGTACCTGAATGAAAGATTCAACAAAAGGAGCAGCATCAGGCAATAACAGGCCAACTATCTACTTACCAACAATTTTCAAATTACTGTCTGGTGGGGTAGCCAATACAGTCCAAAAGCATCTGTTAAAAACAAGCTCTTTCCACCTGAGCAAAAAGAAAACTACCCAAACAGCAGAGGAACAAAAGAACAAAAATCAGCTCCTGATTGACAGTCTGATTTTGGAAAATTGTTAGAGAAGGTAGACAAACTTGAATATAGTTTTGATTGATTACAAGAAAGCATTCAACTCCATGTCACATGATTGAATAATCAAGTGCTTAGAAATAACAGTAGAAACAATCAGATGTTTTGTGCAAAGATCAATGGCACAATGGAAGACATGGTTACTGTTCAATGGTGATAGATTGGGAGAGGTTGGTCTCAAAGAGACTCAATGTCACCAGTGCTGTTTGTCATTGCAATGATTTCTTTGTCAACAGTACTGAACAAGTCAAGCCATGACAATCAAATATCAAAAATATCGGCCAGGCTATCCCACCTCCTTTATATGGATGATCTGAAGCTGTTTGGAATCTGAAATGGAATCACTGCTCAACCTAGTCCACATAAATAGCTAAGATATTGCAATGGAGTTTGAATTGGACAACTATGCCCCCTCATCATCAATAGGAGAAAAATAGTGAAAACTGAAGGAATCGAGATGAAATAATATCAAGAGACTGTACGAAGATGATCACTACAAATACTTGGGCATCCTTCAACCTGGCAACATCAAGCACACTGAAGTCAATGTTGAAAGTATACCAGACACTTGAAGAAGAAAAAAGGGCATTGGAAGACTATGTGAAGGATAGTGAAGCACTGAAACTAGTATATCATGAAGACTTATTGAGTACTGCATAGACCAAACTGGCCTTCAAGGAAGACCGGATGAAGAATAGAACAGGCAGTATAACATGACCAATACATTTTTAAAAACAGCAGGCATAGGAGATAACAAGAAGAACTGGCAATGGCTAAAAGGAGGAAAATTGAAGAAGAGACAAAAGGGCTAATTTTGTCTAACAAGAGCAAGCATTAAGAACAAAGGCATACAAAGCGAGAATTGAGAAGATAGCAACAGATAGCAGATGCATCTCTGCAAAGAAGCTGAAGAAACAGTTGTTGATGTTCAGTCATCTAGTCATGTCTGAATCTTCGCAACCCCATGGACTGCATTACGCCAGGTCCCCCTGTCTTGCACTGCCTCCCGGAGTCTTCCCAAGCTCACACCCATCAC
>JANHZU010006754.1:145854-157382 GCA_032468055.1 Acrochordus granulatus | reverse complement strand
AAAGAAGAGATAAATTTTAAATAGGCCTCACCATGGAACACTCCAGCATAGCTTCCCCAAATTCGACAGTGGAATAATATAGTTTGCATCCTCCTCCTTAATCTCTGGCCAGATTGGGCTCTGCTTGCTTGTGTCTTTGATAATCTGGACAGGTATTAGCCTTGTGGATATACCTTCTTTCTCATCAGAGCCCTGAGTTCCAACCAGAGCTCCATGAGTAGTGCAAGTCAATGTAGCCAAGCATTAATGGACAAGGTGCCTCTGTGTCCATGCTCAGCAAAGGAATTAGTGATCTGAATCAAGATTGTATCACTCATTGGCCTTCCCTGGGCTAGGCAGCTAAACGAAGCCAAGTTTGATCAGCGCTTGGATGGGAAAGTACCAGGACTCACCAGAGCTGTAGACCAGATTGAAAGTTTGAAAAAAACAAAATAAACACCCCAGGTCATAAGAAAACAATGCAAACCACTTTCATACTACTACGGAGTAATGGATTTGTCCATTAGATCACTAAGGCTTAAGCTTGATTTATGAGTGTTTTCCTCTTCCATAATCAAGCTTATAATTCTCACAGAAAAATGCATTCCCAGTTTCCTCATGAACATGTCCTACTCTTCCCCCACAAGAATTAGCTTTTAGGCAGCTGTAAAGTTAGGCTATTGGAAGTGAAAACCCCTTCCTGATCATCCAAAGATCTAATTTAACGACCACGATTGATTTCAAAGATTTACGTCACCTCCTCGGAACTGCAAACATGCCTGTGGTATCTTAGAATAAATATGCAAATCACATCCGATAAAACTTCAGTGACTTCATCCCCCAAATGCAAAAGAATTCAGAGTGAACAGAGCAACAGCAAACCAGTTAGAGCCGCAAGGTGAAAACCTGAAAACCTGGTGAAATAAAAATTTGTGGACTGATTGCCTCAAGTTAGCTTGCTGTTTATCACACCCACATCCAGAAAACTTTTTTGCACATTCCTAGAGGATAATTGTAGCCGCTGTTTCAAACCACTTATCATTTCGTGTTGTCTTGAAGTTGGATATGCCATTTCTAATATATTCTCTTTCCCTCTCTCTCTTTGAAATTTCCATGTCTGGGAATTTTCCATAGCTGCCACCTTTTCTGAGTTTATTCCATCTGGACTTGCAGTCGTGAATACCACTTCTCACTGCAGATCTGGCACATGCAGACAGTCAGGCATATGGAGAAGATCTTGATCTAAGAAACCCCAGGGATTGTCATTGTGTGCATGAATGACACATCTAAACAAAGCAGTTTTCAAAAAAATAAAAAGCCTCAGGGTATGTTTGTGTGAGGATTTAAATGCTTTCTTGTTTCACACAAAGGCTCAAAATACTATGCTATGCAACAAAAACTACCAATGTTTAAGGTGCACATAAAGTCTGGAACTTGGTCCTTTTGCAACTAGTGAAACCAAAATGGCTCCAATAAATAATTACTCCTATTTTTAGGAACATCATCTCATCCTACAAGCAGTTCACAGCACTGAAACATCTACTGATCTTCTGTTGATGCACAACATTGATGTCTTTAGCATCAGGGTGGTCTATCCACCAGTGTACCACTGTATTATTCCTGGTTCATTGTTCAATCAGCCAGATGTTTAGATTAGATATGGCATGTCTGTCCACCTATTGAGTCCTTCCTGAGGACTGGGATAGGCAGATGTTGTACTTTGATGGGGTTGCGGGTATTATCGCAGGATGTAAGCTGTTCCGAGTAAAGCTGCCTTTTGCAGTTGATTGATGGTGACTTTGTCAACACCGATGGTGTTCATGGGCTGCTCTAGTTGTTTTGGGATTGCACTCAAGGCCGCATCACTATTGGTACCACTTTGCTTTCTTTTGTGACAGTCATTCTATTTCCATTTGCAGCTCTTTGTATTTTGTGATTTTCTCCAGTTCTTTCTCTTCTATTCTGCTGTCTCCAGGTACTGCCATGTCCACTATACAGACTTTGTCTTTCTTATCAACATTTTTTATCAACAGTTGTTAAGTCTGAAGCATTATGTGGCAGGTGCCTGTCTGTTTGAATTATGAAATCCCAGAGCAATTTAGCTTTTTCGGCTGGTGGGGTCGAGGAGAAGAGCCTTCTCTGCTGTGGCTCCTGCCCTAGGGAACATCTCTTCCCCTCGAGCTGAGGGCTGCCCCCTCCCTGATGGCCTTCCGGAAGGGCCTTAAGACCTGGCTCTGCGAGGTGGCATGGGGCTCCAGGGGGGGCTCATTATCAGCATGGAGGTGGCTGATGGATCCCTAGCCATCCTTACCCCCTTTTTATATTCTAAATCTTTTGCCTACCTCACTAGTCTGCCGGGTTTTTAATTTTGTTTTAATGGGGGGTTTATTTTTATTGTTTTTAATATATTGGTTTTTTTATTGTTGTTAGCCATCGAGAGTCTTCGGATTTCGGCAGCATATAAATTTAATAAATAAATAAATAATATTTCCCTACAATAACAACCATGTGAGGTTGGTTGGGCTAAGAAAGAGTGTCTGGCCCAAAACCATCCAGAACTCACAATCTCCTAGTTTCCAGCCTAGTACCTTAACCTTTAGAGCAACTGGAGCCTTCTCCAACACCAAAGTTCAAAAGCATCAATTTCTAACATGCTTCTTCAACATCCACTTTTTGTATGGATATTTAATATTTAAAACAGTATCTTCAGTGAACTTGGAAAAATATAATTATACCAGTTGTAATAAAATTTTCAAAGAGATTTAATATGTATTTGCCTACATAATACCCCAAAACAGAACCCTCAGAAGATGGGCAGTGCATTCTGTTGACCTTCCAGTCTTCTAAATCATCTTTAGGGGTAGTCATATGTTATGACTATGGTATATGATTATGACTTCATATGGTAGACATATGAAGCAAATTCAGTAAATTACATATTCCCAACAATTTTGCCTGAAGTTGTACATATTAAAGTTTTCAAGTAATAATTGCAGTATGGCTTGAATTATCAAAATATTGACATACGTACAGTCTGAGAATAAGTGAATTTTTCGACTACAGCTTTAAGTAATACTTTTCTTCACTACCATGTATCTGATCCATCTTTTATTCTTCCATGTGAGGCAAAAGGAATGAGATAATCCTTGCCAGTTTTATTTTACTGAAGCTTCATCACAACCTTTTTTGCTGCTCTGAGAACTTTGAGAAAATTGAGATGAAATAGTTTCGAGTATGATAGTGGGGATCAGAAGACATAATATCCCCTTTTCCAGTGGAGGATTCCCACACTAGACTAACAGTCTCTTGTATTGTAGAAAATACAATACAAGTCTCTTGTATTGTAGAAAACAGCAATCTGCCAAAGACTTCTATTGGATCCATTCTAGTTGAAAATATTTTTTTCAGGGCTTGAACTGTTTTATCAGTATATGAATTGCTGCTTACAAATTGAAGAAGACAAACTGTCATTAATGTTGAGACATTTTCCGTCATTTAAGAAATGAGGTATCTTTTATAACTTTAAGATATATGCAGCCAATGCTAGTTTCTTTGGATTTAAAACCTGATTTGTGCTGTACTCATTGAAATCAGGCACGCAATTGCTGAGTCACACTGACATTATGATAAGAGTCCCCAGCCAAATGCTTATTCTTGTTCTAATTGAGTTCCAGTAGCAATTGCTCATAAGAGATAAGAGTACGCAGGAATTTTGCAAGTGTACATAGAACATAAAATCATTGTTATGAACATTTCATAAGTGAATGATTAACAGAAAGTATGGCTGTCTTTGAGAATATTGAAGAATGAAAAATATTTCCATAGTGAGCAAAACTTTATCTCTAAACATGGTAATCTACTTTGAGAACATTGTTTCAGCTTTACATTTTACATAATTGTCAATCTTTAAAAAATAACTTGGATGTTATTGATATTATGACAATATTCATAATGCTTATTTGTAGTAAAGGAACTATAGAAGTTTATTTTTTTCTCATATATCTTTAACATAGAATCTCCAATTTATTTGGGGACAGAGGCACGTTTTGTCACACTAGGTTAGGACTGGAAAGTCTGTCTGGCATTTATGTCAGGCAGAAAGACCAGGCCCAGGCAACAAGATTCAACCAACAGATTTATTAGGTCTTGCTTATTTACAAAAATTTGCCCAACTGGCAGGTGAACACCTGCAGCTATGAGATCAAGTCCAAAGGCCATTAAGAGGGTCTGGGACTACTACTGTATATTTAAAGCTGCACAAAGATTTGAGACTGATTCCCTACTTCACACCTCCTGCTGGCTCTCAGCCTTTAATTCTCCCATAATTTATCTTTGAATGCACTGAAGTGTCCTACTGTAATTACTCAAATTCCAACTAGGCTTCATGATTTTGAAAAATGCTTGAACATCAGTAGCTTGGCCTTCATTGGGGAGAGGTACTTTCAGAGGAAGATTCCTGGAACTACAAGTCAGAGAGCACTCTGTAGGTTTTCTGGCTTTCTCTCCTTCATGGGTTTTTCTCAATGATAAACAAACAAGCAAAGTAATGAGAAAATAGGTAAAGACCTAAAATCAAAGAGGACATCTGGATCTCTTGATAAATCCAGGAAACAAAATCTCTGTCTGAAAACATCCCTCTCTAATTATAGAAATAACCTGTAGAATTCAGGCTATGTGTCTGTACATGGTGGGATTCAAGGAAGTTACTTTTTAAAGAAGCTGAGTATTATTTTATTAACAACATTGAAGAGGGTTTCAGAAACAGTAGGAACAGATGCTGAGACTTTACATTTACTTAAATTTTATATGTATGCAATGAGTCATAACCAGATGTTTTAGGATATGCAGATTATCATGCTGTTAAAATCTATGTAATCTTTCCAAAGCCAGATCAGTAACATTTTTAAAAATATTAACTGCCACATTGCTAAAATGTTTACGGATATGTATCCTCCATACATAGCAAACAGATCTAAAATATTTTGAATAAATGACCTTGAGTGTCACATGAGTAGGCTTCCGTTTGTGCAATATTGCATGAGCAGACTTTGCCTTTCCTTTCTCTTTTTCATTTCCTGAAAATAAAAATCTGTTGTGCTCTTCCAACCTTCTTGAGCAAATTTGGAACTGGAAAGAAAGAGAAGTCTATTCTGACTGCAGAATCTATTTTACTGGCAGAAAGACATCACAAGATAGAATTCTTAAAATAATGTTCAATCCAATATACCTCTTCTTTTTGACACAGCTTTTCTGTATGCTTTTTTATACTCAAATTCCTTTCTCGTTATATTTAAAGAAGAATATTGGTTAGTTTTTTCTGGGTAACTAGCATATTGATTGGATATAGAACACTGCATTGGTAATAATAACTTTATGATTTCTGAGAAAAAAACATTGAGAAAAAATGGTTGTGTGTTCTTGTTATGTATATATTGGGGGGCTAGATATTAAGTTGGGTTAGTCAGTGTGAATTATAACATAAAAACCCAAGTTATGAAGGAACTATCAAGTATATAAATTCTAAATTAAGTGGAATGCTGCCTTTTTTGCCATCTAGGGTAAATAAGTCATTTTGTGGTTTATACAATCAGGTTGTAAATCCTTACAAGAACTAGTTCAGCCTACACAAACTCCTTTAAACAGACACAGTGCTGATTTCTTGTTTTCATCTGTTATTGTTTTAACTTCCATCACTTAACATCATATGACTTCTATGACCTTGAATAAAATTATATTCCTGTGACAAAACCATGAACTTAAACCCAGCAATGTAATTATACAGCTTTACTTGAATAATTTAATAGCAATCAGTTTGAGTCTCCAAAATTTGAACTGCAAGCTTAACTGCTCAAGGAAGTTACCCTCCCACGTTTAAAGATTGCTCTGCAAAGGTTTCAGGAATAGCCACCATGAGAAATCTAGTGTCTATAACCCAAACCTGGAAAGTGACATTGGGTTATTAGTTAGGTATCAAAAGATTGCACTACTCTGAAAGCCATCTTTTGATGATTTCAGTCTTCTTCTTTATTCTTTGGTGATGAAGGAATTTAACAATGTGCCTTCTTGATATGTGATATTCTCTCCATATCTTCCTATCCTGTGAGATTGTCAATCCTAGAGAGCCTTTTTCTGCTGGTGCTATATGACTTGCATCAACATTATCATTATCCCCATGAGCATTTTGAGTAGGGCTCATGGAAGTTTTCTTACAGCACAGCTTGAGGGCAGTAGATTAGTGAAAGTTGTACAATATGCTTTATCCAGACATCTGAGCTTGTACCCGATGCCCTCATCCACAGCAAGATGACACCCAGCTTGTCCACTTACATGAATGACTTAGCAATTGTTTTACTTATTAACTTTTGCCTTGCAGCACGAATCCAGTGGATTCTGGTTACTAAGATGAGGTTTCACATTGCCAAGAGAGTTTAAGAGATTATATATTAGTAAGAGAGGCGGCAATAGTCCTTTGCAGATACTGTCAAAATAGGAACATTGTGCACAATTATTAGCAATGTTTGGCTGTATTTTCAGCTTCTAGTTTTTGTCTTTTCAGGATGTAAGGCTATAGAACAGGGAGAAATGAAGGAACTAACCCAAAAAATCTCATAAAACTACTGAGGTTGTTTTGGTGGAGAATTAGTAGAATGTTGTCAATAGCTTCATGTCAAAACAAAAATCATAAACATATGGCAAGAAAAATATAATGGAACAGAGGTACAGTTAAAATTGTGTGTGAAGCGAAAAACGTTACTCTGAATTGACACTAGAAAACGTCTCTGACTTTAAAAAGCAGACTTTCTGTTGAAGTCAAAACTTTTGGTAATTCCAGTATAGGTGGTGCTTGAAGATAGTTTCCACAATGTCATGCTAGACCTGCTGCAAGCATCTCTATTATTCAGATTCAGCTAATAAATTTTAAAACAAATATTTTTGTTTCTAGATCGCCCTGGATTACTGAATGTGAAGCCTATTGAAGATATTCAAGACAGTTTGCTGCAGTCATTAGAACTCCAGTTAAAGCTGAATCACCCAGAATCATCACAGCTGTTTGCAAAATTGTTGCAGAAAATGACAGATCTCAGACAGATCGTAACAGAACATGTGCAACTGTTGCAAATCATAAAGAAGACAGAGACAGATATGAGCCTTCATCCACTCCTACAAGAAATTTACAAGGATTTGTATTAAGAGTCATCAGATTTCTAATTCATTAACATAAGTACATTCATCAAATTGCACTATTTCTTAAAAAGGGAAAAATATTACATATCTAAGAAATTACTGTGAAAGAAAACCATTTAACGAGAGACAGAGCTTTACTATTATAGATATATTTTATGCATATTGTTTATAAAAACACACATTTACAATTTGCCTTTAATATTAAAATGTTTATATCATCAAAATGTTGGCAGTGTTTTCCAGGTTCTTTTTTTCTGACTTATTTGATAAAATAGCACTGCTTTTTTCACCTGATTTAAAAATAACATTGACGTTACAGTAAGAATATAGTTCAGCTTCACAGTAAAGAAGAAGAATTTCCCCCTCAAGGGAAGTTTTCTGATTACTAGATGTGATGATGAATCCACAACAGTTATACAGGTCACTGCATTATTCTGCAGTGCTCAAGTTATATACATCTGACTTTTAAATAATTTTTTCAGAAAGGTGCAAAATGTCCCATTTTAAAATAAAAAACAATTACCTTGTTGTTTCTTCAAAACATTCCTGACATTTAGCTGGGCTCGAAAGAGACTGCCAGAAGAATGAATATTTATGATTTACATTTATATTAAATAATATATGTACATTTCAAGGTGCTCAGGACACGTAGTGCAAAATTAGCCTTATGCAGTTTTGCAGTTCATTTATATTGCATGCTTATTTCAAATGTGAGCTGCTCAGCCCTCTTGGTTCTTCTCTGCTGCCTCTGGTGGTAGTTTGGCACAGGACTAGAAAATCAGATTTGCCATGAGATGTGAAACACTCCCTGTACGGGGTGGTGGTGGTGGCAGCAGCAGCAGCAGGCTCTTTTGATCTTGGCAAAGCTGGCAGTGAGATCCCTCATGTGATTGCCCTCAAGCAAGCCAAACATTGCAAAGCAACAGGGCAGATTTTATGAGACTGCTGCTTGGATTAGTATTTACAGGGTAGCAAGTTGGAACAAGGTAGCATTCATCAACTTCTGACAGAGAGAAAAGAGATCGTTCTTCACTGGAAATGCTTGGTGGCTTTGGAAAGCCTTTTGGTATCAGACAGATCATACATCCGTTCTGCTTTTGGTAAAAAAGCTTATCTTGGGAGTTTGGGAGCTGAGCCAGAATTAAAGTGTAGGAAGTATCCTTATTCTCTCTGTCTCCCCTAAGGAAATATGCTGCTAAAGCTGAAGACTTAGAATGGTATATAATTGGCCTGCAAACAGCACCAATCTCGGCAAAGCACTGATCACCATGATATGTGTATATATGTATATGGTGACTCAGGGAACTTTTCCAGAGTGAACGTGAATTAAATCAGAGGTAGATAGCAGGTGATAGTCCACATATTGTTGAACTGCAGTTTCCAGTCTCCCAAGTCCATCCAGCTAATGGTAAGAGTTACAGCTTAATAACACCTGTCATGATATAAGTTGCCTGTTCTTGCCATAAACTGTGAGTAAACAGTGTTAATCAGGTATTTGGTCCACAGTGGATCTCCAAATCTAT
Organism: Acrochordus granulatus; assembly: GCA_032468055.1. Classification (NCBI taxonomy): domain Eukaryota; kingdom Metazoa; phylum Chordata; class Lepidosauria; order Squamata; family Acrochordidae; genus Acrochordus; species Acrochordus granulatus. Next base: position 148,695 of record JANHZU010006754.1, on the reverse strand, counting down.
TCTCAAAAATTGTCTAAGGGAGCAGGTGCAAACAACAAGGAAGCATCATTGCAAGTCATGGGGAGCAGAATTAATCTATCAACCGCCGCACTTCTAAAGAGGGTTGAATGTGCTATTCTCTGCCTTGAATACAATTGTAGTTCTCTCCAGTTGGCTTCTCTTAGATTGGTACTGCCAAGGTTAGAGTTTTATACATTTAAAGCTATGGTTTGCTTCCTACACAATGGACAAAAGCATACCAGGGGTTGTGGGATAAAGTCAGAACAGTGGGCAAGTATTAATTGGGTGAATCAAACTAATAGAGCTTCATATCTAAAGCAACCCAAATGTGAACTATATTTATTATCAAAACTGAAGAGGGGATTTATTAATTACACCCTGATTCCCTATGGTTTATATATATTTAATCAAGGTACAAAGCTTGAACATGGTATGTTTTATGTGTAAATTGTGTTCAATACTTGGCAACAGTAGTAAAATGATGGATTCTAGAATATCAGCAAAGCAATTCTGATGACATTAATTTCTAACTATTCCTTGCCTCTGCTTTTTATGATTGATTTACAAGTGGAAAACATAATATTTAAGAAGTTAATGAAGAATTCTAGATCAAGTCAAGAGTAGTAATCCAATTTGTCTCAAATAAAATGTCATTTTTAATTTCCTTATTGAAAATTTACCTATTTTCAGATTTTTATTTCATCTGGTGCTAATAACTTGAGAAAAATTGAAAATATAAAACAGTAAATAAAAATTATGTTGTAGTTAGACATCATATTACATTTTTCATATTAAAACTGCTTTTAACTTTCTTACAAAATGTGGTATTCAAGAACCTAGGCATTTATTTGTTTAAAAGTGTTAAGCAGAATTATGAATGAGCAGCAAGAATATATAACATTTTTAGCATGAATCAGAGTTTGAAATAGGAAAAAAGATTTTCACTATGGCTCTGTATTAAATTAGACCATGCAATCACTTCAGGGAACTAAACCTTTTTCTAAACTCCTAGTATTTTCTCATGTGAATTATAATCATAATTTTGGTTTGAGTTTAAATATATTCTGCTTCTATGGGATTTTATTTATTAAAAAAAGCTTGCTCATGTCAATTTATGTAGGCTGTGTTATTTTCAGAACCTCGAGGGCTTTGGTGAAAATGTTCCAAATCATAAATCACCAACTGCTTTTTGAAAATATGACTGTAACCCAAAACATTTGGTAAGTTGAAATTAACTAACGTGTGTTCTTTCCTTTCCTTTCCATCTTAGCAGGTACAAATTGTAAAACAGTGAGTAAGGGAATTATTTTTCCAATTTGTATAGGGAATTATTTTTCCAATTTGTATTACCTTGTTTTTTTAGAATAGCTATTATGTAAATATGGCAAGATTCTTAATGGGCAAGTCAATTAAGTTTTTTGCGGTTGTAGATCAGTACAAGCAGAGTACCCTGGGAATAATCTATCTCAGATGATAAACAAAGTTTAAGAAAAATTAAAATACATTTATAAAGCAACCTAACTAACATCTACAAGTGAGGTCCAAGATGCAGCCTATATTAAATTATAATGTAGAGACTAAAATTAGTGTCATAGGCAGCCTGTTCCCCTTTCATTTGACTACATACACAAACACAAAACATTTGCTTTAAGCCTCCAGCATAGAAACTATCTATATGCTCCCTTGTTTAATTCTATGGATGTCATAAATGATTGAAGATAACCAATTGAATATTAATAGTATATAGTTTAAAATTAATTTCTGTTCCTCAGATTGCTAAAAACACAGTAGCATGTTTCAGAAAGGAAGGCAGTCTTTAATTTCACAACTGTAGTATGTCCAAAACATTCTAGAATTTCCAAAATATTTGATTTTCAGCAAATATAATTCACATCACTGGATCTATTAGTCACTGCTGATAACAATTGAATCTGTTAATGATAATGAACCATATTTGTTAACCTAAAAGAGCTAAGAAAGTTAGATAATACTGAAAAGAGCTGAACACAGCTCAAAATTCTCTTCCTTCGCAGCTGTGAAAATCTTTAACAATTTGTCTTCAAAGGTTGTCTCATGTATAATATATAACTTTTTATTGTTTTTAGAGAACAGTGAACTGATTTTCTGTAGAAGTGGCATTCATTGTATGAGTCACTTTTAGGTTGCTAAAATGAAGGGATAAATTTCACAACTGTAGTATTGTGAAAGTAAAGAGCACACCTGATAACAGGAGCCACTTTTCATAACCCTTGCGCTCTCCAAATGAATTGAAGACCAGATGAGCTACATTACATAAGAGCTGAAATTTGGCACATCTGGAAAATGCCATCAGATGGAGGGGTGAAAATCTCAAGTATTATGGAACAGGAATTGTTGCGGGGGATTTGGTAGTAAAACAGTAAAGATTGGATTATATATTCTCACCTCTGGTGTACACTTCCTATTCTGTAATATTTGATAAGAAGCCACTATTGGATTATTACTGTGGAATTTAACAACTTGAATTATTTTTTGAAAACTAAAAGGTCATGAAAGCATATCATGAACATCATCACAAATATAAGGATATACTGGTTATGGACCTACATGAAGGGCATATATATAAATATCTTACTGATATTTATATATCTTATATATAAATACTTATTTTTATTTACTTATTGTTATAGTAAATAAAAATAGATACAAATGCACAACAGCTAAAATAACAAAAAATATTTTGTTGCTAAACAAAATGTTGTTAAATCTTGTTTTAGAATACGTGAATATTTTTAATAATTACTATCCTGAGCTTTGCTTATCTGAAATTAATGTACCTTGTTTACAAAAGCATGACATAAC
>JANHZU010006754.1:133898-145335 GCA_032468055.1 Acrochordus granulatus | reverse complement strand
AGCATGACATAACCATTTCACTCAGAAATTGTTCTCTTTATGACTATAAATCTCTACAGTAAGAACAGTGAAATACGGGCCCTTTCAGAAGTTGCTAAACTACAGCTGATGACACTCAGGAGCACAGGCAAGGATGAGTGATGATGGGAGCTGTAATTCAGCAGTTACAACTGGCTGCAAATTTTCCAATCCTGATCTACATGATATAACCCTTGCTTAAGCAATGCTCTAAATCAGTATTTATCAACCTTGGCAACTTTAAGATGTGGGGACTTCAACTCCCAGAATTCCCTAGACAGCACTCGCTGGGGAATTTATTTTGCCACCTGAAGTGGAAGGGCAAATAGCATTCCCTCCTCAGTGCTGCATAACTGAGATCTTAATGTTTTGGGTGGCGGTCAAAATAACCATCTGATTCTCAGCCTCCTTTTTTTCATTCCCCTTTACATTTATTTATTTATTTATATGCCGCAGAGATTCTTGGCGGCTAACAAGAACAACTCTAAAAATATTCATTAAAAACATTTTAAAAATAAAATAAAAACATTAGAATAAAAAAAAAACCCGGCAGACTAGCGAGGTGGGCTAAAAGATTTTGTATATAAAAATCATCCTCTACTCCTCAATGAAGCTCTTACCACTGTAATTTTTTTTAAAAAATGTTGTTGCTTTTCAGGAGGGCAGGACTATCAGAAGAGATAAATATATGCAGGGAGGCCTCAAGGTGTGGTTGAAAGAATTGAAATGGCAACTCTGCTTTGAGTACACCATTATGGCCGCTATCTAGACTTTTTGACTACGCTGCAGAATTCCGTGAATATGTGCAAACCTAACATAAAGAATTGGGAACCTGGGGTTTTCACAAGGAAGCAACACAAATCATCCATTCTCAGTACCTCTTTATGCCTATTAAGATTTCCAGATTTTAGCAACAAATCTGAGGTTGAGTCAAACTGGAAAAGAGTTCAGGGGAAAGGTGCAGATGTGGACTTTCTGCTTCAAGGAAAAAGGAAAGTCTCACAAGGGAGTCACCAAGTGGAGTTTCAAACAAGAAGCAGAGCAAAGTCATATGTAAAAATAAAAAAGGTATTTTTGATTTTTTTTGTTTGTTTGTTTCAGGTCAACTGTAGCTAATCCTGAAAAGTATCTATGAAGAAGGATTTAAGCAACTGCTTAGGATAGCCATTATTCTTTAGCAGCTAGTTTTCCACAGTTTAGAGAAATACAAATCAGTATAATTAATTATTGATTGTCCCACTGATTTCAAAGACATTATGATAAGACATAAACTAATGAGGTTTGCATGGTTTTGGCTTTACATCTCTCTGATTAAAGTTGTGGTTTATTTGACATTTCTAGGTTAACTGTCCTAATAAGATGATTCATTGGGTGAACTCAGTATATAGGAATTCAATAAATAAAGACTTCTTTAAGCAAGGCTAGCTACTATCCACTCCAATCTATTGAAGCACAAGCCTTTGAATTTGCTACAGCTCTTCCCTTCCTCTACATGTACTATGACACATGCTTTTTTATTAAATTGCTATTCCTTTTCAACAAAATAAAATACAACATACAATAAAATAATAAAACAATAACAAAAAATGAATAACTATAACAAATTGAAATACACACACCCTACAAAAAAAGAAGAAAAGACAAAAGAACACAAAAATGACCTCCACCTGCACTTCCAACCCAACTCCAGCTAAATATCTATCGATAAGTCAATACAAAAGGAGAAAATATATGTTCCCCTCTCTCTGTCTAAACAGATTAATATAATGAAAACTATATATTATAATAAAAATTTCCTATCACTGTGTATTTATATTTTAATTATCTTGATTATTAGTCAACACAATATTTCATCTAAACATATGTACTTATTTCAAAATCATACTTCTACTCCAATTCATAGCAGAAAGTTCCAGAGTGATTTCCAGACAGAAACTTCTTTAAATTGATTTCCCCCAGAAGAATTGTCAGTATAAACATATTTCACTCTTTCTTGTCTCCTCTTCTATAAAATGTCATATAGAATAAGGCATAGCAGAATCTTCAGTGGCAGTGTTTAATAAATAATGAACATTCATATACAGTCCACAGCACATTAAAAACTCACATATCAAACCGTCCTTAAACACTAAATTGACAAATATTTAAAGATATTTAAACATCCTTAAATAAACATACCACCTGAATCCCAAGTCATCTCAGAGATCTTATTGAAATTTCTCTTAGCAAAACTGGTTCTTTACCCATCATTACAAAAATCTCCTGGGAACATTTTTGCACTGTTTGTTCTGCAATAAATCTTCTTACAAACTGAACTACAACATCACAAACAAATAACCACCTTCCACCAGAGACACTCTGTTACTTCTGAAATCCAGCAGTACCTGATAAAATACAAACTTTTCCACTCGCAACTTTATTTCTTCAACTCTTATACCAGAGGTTCCTATTTCCTCCCTTGTTTGCATGGGTTTAACCCCAGACTGGATCATTTTAAAATTTTCAGTTATTGATTTTTGTTCTGTCTTTTCTATTTTTTCTTTTATTTATTTATTTGATTTCTATGCCACCGAAAGCCAGAGACTCTTGGTGGCTAACAAAAAACAAACATTAAAAACATTAATATTTTATTTTTCTCTCTATAAATATTTCTAGTTTTTATATATTTTTGCCAAATATCTGCAAATTTCTGCCCCAGATTCCATTCTAGTCTCTATATTTTCATCATTTCTGAATGTCATCCAAAATCTTCTTCAGCAGCTCTTTTTTTGAAGCCACCTATCCTCCTCTATTAAGAACAAAAAGAAGATAGAAAAAAAGAATACACAACAGTCTTTTAATTCAGATGGTAAAGAGTTGATTCAATGAACCCACTTCTCACGTGCCACTGTTGCAAGACAGCAACCAATCCGTAGTAAAAATAGCAATATAAGGCAAGCAAGCCAAAAAAAAAGAGTTCTTTGCTGATGCAGTTCAAAATACCAAAGTACATGTTAACATTTTCACTTAAGAACTTCTGTTTCTTCCAGGAATTTAACACATTGCAGACAGTCCAGCATTCCAAACTTTGAAGGCATCTTGGACAGATGTAGAGAGGAAAATAAAGCTGTCACTCCCACTTCCATGCCCAGCAATAATTCTGCCAGAAACAGATAAGCTTTCAGTAAGTCTGAAATATTGTGATTCAGCAAAATGAAACAGAATATAATCTAAATAGAACTGAGCCCTCAGTGTTCCAAAAATAAACCAAAAAAGAAATAAAAATAGTAATTAAAAAAAGAAGGCTACATCCAAGTCAGTGAGACTAGATAAAAAGGCAAAGGTTGGGCTGTGATCATTTCCTGGCTCTCTGAATGACAGTTACCCTTTCTAGAAGAATTCCTATTTCTTCTCCCCTAGGGCTACTACAGATCAATCCAAAAGCATGTGGGTGGTTCTCAAGAGCCCCTTTTTGAATCCAAAGGGCTTGATCAGCTACAAAAAAACAGCATAGCCTGGTCTACCTTGAGCTTTCAGCTCAAGCTATTGATTGAGTTGCTCATATCACCATGCCTGGTGGGTGTGAAAACATAACATTGGGTATGGACAAATCATCAACTTTTGGACCAAAAAGAAGGATCAAAATCTAACATAAAGTATGTTTCACCAATTTCACTATCTTGAGGTATTTCCAAAGCCTTCATATAAACTAAGATTTAGACAACAGAGATATTTCTTTACATTGGGTTGCACCAGCTATAGCAGTTGAGACAGAAGCATGGAAGATACTTTTGCCTTTCAGTATTAACTTCCACTCTCACATTACACCGCACTATAATTATGAGGGATCATTAACCCTCAAAAGAGTTTCTTCAAGAGGCTGTAATGTATTTCAAATCCAATTATTTGCATTTGGATTTCCTCAGGACAAAATAACATCTGCACAAATCACAGTTCAGTAGATTTATGAAGCTCTGTGTCTATGCTCAGCGGTATTCATGATTATCCACTACAACATTTAATTTCACTTACTTAGACCATTTAATTATGGGTGAACACTTCAGTGAAGTTTTTTAATAATACCTCTGTCCATTTGGTTCAGGAAATTCCTCTGCCTGAGCACAGAATGGTTGCTGATTGTCCACTGAATATTAATGTAGTATTAAAACTGTCCAAATTTTAAAGCCATATGCCTACAGCTGTGCTTTCTTAGTTTATATCTTGATTATCTCTCTTTTGTCTCAATGAGTTAAAACCAGGGACACAGAATGCTTCACTTTACCCTTATGCACCAGGATTTTTCAAGCCCAATAAAGTTTGGCTGTTGAATGAACCTTTATTTGAGAACTCATAAAGTCTGTTTCATCTTCCATAAAAACTATAGAACATCTATTGAATCTTTCTTCAATGGAAGCCCTGTCAAACTTAATGCACTGAGACCTAGTAGTCTATGCCTCTTCTCAAGAAGAAAGACTGAATAACAGTACAAAGATTTACTGTCTGACCATATATGAGTCTATGCCAATCCTGGTTTATTGATGAAATCACAGGTTGTGAGATTCTTCCAAAAATATAAAAAGCTAGTACAAGACAAGACAACCCTTCCTTCTGGAGGAAGAAAGAATGATCATGAGGAAAAAGATACACCGTGTTAATATAGTACATTGTACCAATAAGTGACAATTAATAAAGCTATTAAAAATCCACAACACATACATACTAAAAGCTAAGTTCACACATTGTGGTAAGCCAGGATATATTTAACAACAGATGTTTCCAGAGTTTCTCAAACTGTCTAATGTGGTGACCCCTTAAATTAATAAATGCATTTATATGGACACCTCCCCTCCTGAGCTGTACAGACAGTATCCTCTGTCATGGTTCTTGTTATCAGATAGGTTTCTACTCTGCTTAGACAAGTGCCCAAATAAGCCAGCTGGCTTGTACACACACTATAAAGCTAGTGCCAATCAGATCATTTTACTATTGGGTCTGCACATCGGAGCTAGATGGCTGCCAGACTATGCTGTAATGCTGCCTGGACAAGTTGACAGCTGGAGGTAATACAGGAATACCATCTAGCCTGGCATCACCTGTGCCAATAATCTGTGGTTATTTCACCTCCATTCTATTATGACAACAGCTGATTCTGCTAAAATACTGGGTATATCCTATGTAAAAAAGCATTAGGTACTCCAGAATCAAGGCAGGCTTTTCATTCATTTTCATTCTATTCTCTACACAATTAGGTTGAGGGTTTATTCCTTCTTCTCTGGAACATGTTCTGCCTTCTCTACCTGTGTGTTTTAAATAATGCTGTCCAAACTGAAATTTGTCACAATTACAATTACACAACTACAACAGACTCACCCAGATACTATATGCCAAGGTTTTACAATTTTACATACTTTTATTTTTATAATAATTTTTAAGTACATTGTACAACAATATCTGGACTGCAAACTTTCAAATGATCACTAGCTGGAAAAAAAGTAATATGGAAAATTGTAGATCATTGTTGCCATCTAATGATTGCTTTGATTTTTACAGCCCAGATACATATAATAGTGATCCTGGACATGTGAACATAAACTTTCTCTCTTATGTTCAGTGCTTTTATAACACTGTCTAAGTAATCTATATCAATAAAGTGTTTGAAAGGCTAAACTTCGTCTCCATCCCAAATACAGAAAGTGACTAGCTCAGAAAAATCTTGCCTTCCAATCTTACATCTATCACTAGTCACTGAGTGACCTTGGAGGAAGCATCCTCTCACCTCAGCCTCCTCCCAGCATAGGTACAAGGACAGGGAGATGTGACAATCATGCATATAGCCTTAGTCTCAGAAGAAAAATGAGATACTTAGATAAATGTTGGTGCTCCCAAATTTAACACTGTATTATTTACGTGTTGCACTTACATTCATCTGTAAAGTTGCCTTCTTTTAATGGAGAATTAGATAGATTGCAGACATTTAAAAGAAGGAGGAGGCAAAAGAACACATGTGGAGTTTGAGGTTTTAAAGGCCTTGCTTTCATGTCCATGGGCCATTTTTCATACTCTTGTGTGGCAATGCTGAACATTTATGACTCCTTTCATAGAACATGGTTACCCAAGAGATTTTTCAAGCTCAGTGGAAATTTCAAGAAAAAAAAGGGGCATTCTCCAGAGACAGGGGAGGGAAGGTGAAGCAGAAGCCCCATTGGCTCTTGCAATGGGAAGAGCTGGCAATGTACTGGAGTATCCTGTCCTTCGTGCAGCAAAAATGATTAAACCCGTTCTGTTGTGTCAGCGTATCCTCAGTTTGTTAGTGTTAAATCTCAGCTGGCCATTGCCTGCCAGAAAGAGTGAAGGAAGCCTGCCAAACAGGCTTAACAAAAATGCAGCCTTAAATATAATAAATGAGGTTGCATTTTGCTGTGGAAATATTTCCTGAAAGATTAAAAAAAAAGATGTGTACAAGCCAAACAGCCATGGACTTAAGGGGAGGAAAGCAGGAGCTATGAGGAGGAACCAAGAGACTCCATTCATCAGAAAGCCTGTGTAGATAACATGGGGCTCTAATTATTTTGAAGGCCACCCAGCTGATTTCAAGCAGGGAACATATTCAAACTCCTGCCTCCTATTTTCTCCACAACAGCCCTGTGAGGGGGATTGGGTTGTGAGCAAGTGATTGGTCAGTTACCTGGCCAGCTTTCATGACTGAGGGAGGACTAGGATTCACCCTCCCCTGGTTTTTAGATTAGCACCTTCACCACTATCCCAAACCCAGAGTGATAGGTAATACGATTGATGTGATTTTGTTTGCCTTTAGTTACCATTGATCTGCAAATATTTCAAAACTGTTTGGAAGAAGTGTCTTAGAGCTCCCCAAAGCACCTCTCAGCTTGGCTCTGATCCCCTACTCGAGCCTGGAAGAAAAAGGCTGAGGCTGCTTGAAGAACTGCTTTGACTGTAGTGAACTGACTGTTTCAAATAGTTGTACCTTCCTTGCAGAAGCCTGGAGAAAGAGCAGCTGCCTTGATGAGTAACAGAGGGATGCTGGGCTTGTGAGATCCAAAGCATTCCCTCCAATCAGCCCAAATTCTTCTCCATCCTGCAGTCAATAATGTCCTCCTTCTATCACATTCAGTATCAACACTTTGAGCTCTCAGGAGATACTTGTAGCTCTGGAGCTCCAACTGGGTATCTCTGCCCTAGAATGTAGTCTTGATTTTCCAGATCCTTCCAGTTTCTGTTTTTTGAAAACACAGAAAATTACAGATGGTGATGCCATGTTTTGTCACCACCCTTATTTCTTCCAGAAAAGAGGAAATGCACTGATGGGATTGAGTCTTGGATAGGCCAGATCAGGAAACATTTATTGATATGGACAAGAGCAAAAATCTTAAAAGACTAAGTTTTCCCTCCTTTTTACACTCTGGTAAAATAGGAAGGAGTTAGGGTGAGCTCTTTTTCAGTTCTGTTTCCCAGGCTTAACACGTGTTTTTCTGAGCTTGCCTCTATCTATTTTCTTCAAAATCATCTCTGTGACTCTGCACACAAAGATACTTTTTTGTGGAAATATTTCCTAGGTTCTGTGAAATGGCCTTTTCAGTTTTTTGAGAATATCCTCAATGTCTTTCAAATTCCCAATATTTGAAATTCCTAGAAATTCCTTGTATGATAGAAGTTATAATCCACCACATCGCTAACCAGCTGGCTTTATGTAAGCATTCCTAATGTTTGATGTGGAAAACATCCATGATCTGCAAAGATACTGCAGATATTCCTTAGCACAGGCTCCCAAATAAATAAAATATAAAATAAAGGTTAGAATCTCATGAGATCACCAAATCATGAAAAATATTCATATGCTTGTTCAAAATGTTGCAAGATTTCAGGAATGAATATTTTAAATCTCAAATGAATTCATAATTTCACAATTTTTCAATGTTAAAAAAATAAAATGTTGATATATCTATTTCATCAGGGTATTTCTTATTTCTTTTAAATTGATTGTTCTTATTGAAGAAACAAACTTCACCATAAAACTTAAAAGAGTTTGATGTAGTGATTAAGGCACCAGGCCAGAAACCAATAGACTGTGAGTTCTAGTCCCACCTTAGGTATGAGCCAGCTGGGTGACTCTGGGCCAATCATTCTCTCTCAGCCCACCCCACTGCAGAGGGTGGTTGTTGTGGGGAAAATAGAAGGCTTGAGTATTAGGTATGTTTGCCACCTTGAGTTATCTATAAGAAAGTGGGATGATGATATTTTTATCATCATCATCATCCATGAAGTTCAAGAAGAAAGGCAAATTTAAAAAAAAAGACTAGAAAGGAGAAGATGTACATACAAATACACATATGATACATAAGCTTAAGGAAAAATACAAATATTTAAATATCCAGATGCAATATTTCTATTTGCAATATTTATAGAGAAAAAGGTAATCTATTAGTATATATTATTATCCCTAGGGAATATTAAGATTATATATATATATATAAAGGTAAAGGTTACTCTGCCAGTCATGACCGATTCTAGGGTGCGGTGCTCATCTCCGTTTCTAAGCCGAAGAGCCAGCGTTCGTCTGAGGACACTTCCATGGTCATGTGGCTGGCATGAGTAGATGCCAAACACGCACAGAAGCTGTTACCTTTCCCACCACAGTGGGTGGTACCTATTTATCTATTCTCGTTTGCACACTTTTGAACTGCTAGGTTAGTGGGAGCTGAGGTGGATAACAGGAGCTCACTCTGCTGCACAGCAATGCTGGGTCTTGAACTCAGGCTGCCGACCTTCCAGCCAGCAAGCCAAGTGTCTTAACCACTTGCACCACTGTGCCTCTATATATGTGTATATGTATATCTATATAATATGTTAATACAACTTAGAATTAATAAATGCTTCATTGTAGGATTTTTTTAACATTCCTTTTTTGTCATCTAAATTTTTAATCATAGGATTTTCCTATACTTTTCAGTACCACTGATCCAGTTAAATACAGTATGTATTTTATGTGGCACACAATATATGTTTGTCTTGCAAATATGGACAGAAACCACAGCAGGCTTTATGTGAAAATTGGTTGAATTACTATCTGGGACCAACTAACAAAGATAACATTATGAACCGATTTGCTTTCAGTCTCACAAACATAATCTAGAAAGGTTACAATTAACAGAATAGAGTACTACCTTCAAGGTCAATAGATTTATTCAAGCTGAAATAGATTTATTGGGAAATCTGTGCTACAAAGGAATCTATGTAGATTTTTCAAGCTCAAATAAACACTATTCAATTGGGCATTTCGCCAATTCCAGTTAAGACTTTGTCATATATGCAACAGTGCCCACAGGTCATATTGCTAATTCTTAATTTATATAATTCTCAAGAGCTACACCTTGCTGCTGTAGAAAAGGGGAATACTGGGGACTGCTGCTATAGTACTATAGCAGTGGCTTTTGCAAGTTTTCCAATATTTCATCAGAATCTGCCAAGGCCACAGAGTTTTTCAGAGTTTGCCATAATTCCCTGGAGCATTAAAAACCACCAATTTGAGGGGGGTTGCTTAGTTTTGTCCAAATAGTGCTTGGTATCTGCTGACTTGATTTTCAAAAAGAAAAAAAAGGGTTAAACCAAAAGAATGTTTTATTTTCATGCACAATGGAAACAATTTAGGGAAATGATAGTCTATTTGGAATAGCGTCAAAGATTGCTAACGGCAAATTTGTTCTCAGAGGCAGGTACTGTAATCTTGAACTTTGAAAACATCTCAGCTGGGGGGGGATGGGTTGTTTGCTTTGTTTTGCATAATGCCTGAAACATTTTTTTCTCATTTTAACAACACACAAATAGTACAGAAAGGAACAAATCTCAAGGTACTAATCAGTCAAAACTTTTTTTGCAAAAAGCTAACTTGTAAAAAAATGCAAAAGCTAACTTGCAACTAGATAATTTGTGCCCTATTGGATTATCAATTCAGAGATATTTGCTTAACTAAACAGAGAAAAGGAATGACCATGGGTGTACAAAAAAGCAGTGGGAACAGGAGTGACTTTCATCTTCCTACCATCTTCCCCATTGATTTTCCTAGGTGGGGAAACTGGTGGGAAGCATTGGAAATTTCCCTTCTCTTCTCTTCCCAGAAGACAGGTCAATGGCTGCTGCTGGATGGGGGAATGAATGAGGGATTGCAAGACTGGCTGGGAAACTGTTATAGAATGTGGAAAATTAACATCATATGATAGCAGCAGTATAGCAGCAGCCAGTAGCACTGAAGCAGCCACAATGTTTCCAATTTCATTCCCTTGCGGGTTCATGGATCCTGGATTTTGAACACATTCTGTAAGTTAGCCTATCTGAGGTAACTTTGTTCAAAAATTAACTGTTTCACCCTAGTTAAAGTCATGACAACAAGTAACATTTAGTAACATATAGATGAAATTTTGGCTATTAGGATGTTCAGCTATCAAGATTTAAATCATGCCTTGATTATTATTAATATTCCGACTACCACTCAAATCATACTGCCTCATCTACAAATTCTGTTTATACCCGCTATAAATAAAGAAAAAATGTCCTTGTGGATCGGAATCTCCTTTTATCCCCCACACTTAACCAGATGGAATGCTGTAATTTGAGGCACCAAACCTCCAAATGTATTTACATTCCATTCTGTTTTAAAGGACATATAAAATGTTTTCTGGTGTGGATTCTAAAATAACAAAGATTACAGGAGTGTAGTTCAACTTTATTAAGAGTAACCAAAACTGTCTGTCTGTCTATTTTCCATGATGTTTTTATACTAACATATTCTGCCCGTCTGCCTGGCTGTAAGGTAGGATCCCTAGGATATTACAGGAAGTGCCACGAATGGGGAGAAGAGATAACAGACATTAATGAAAATAAGAGGCTACCTTGCATAAGCTCAAGTGTTTTTCACTTCCACGCTTACTTTACTTTTGGAAACAAGCCATTGCTTTTTCAATTAACTATTTCAGTGTGAATAGTTTCAAAGTTAATATAATGCATACATCCTAATTAAATGAGCTTTTATTAAATAATCTGTACTAATGAAGGGCAAAAGCACTACATGAATGAATTAAAATAGGGCCTGGCTGTAATCTTTTGGTTTGTTTTCATCCCCTGGAGCTATCTGCATTGTTAATTGGATTGTATGATGCACCCACCTCTTTCCCTCTTAATGTATCACACTTCTTGGAGAGGACAATTGAAAATAATAGAATAGGCCAGTGGTGAACCATGTCTACCAAGTCCAGTGAATACCTCTGAGATATCTGCAATATTTCAAAAACATTTTGAAACCAGACAATTGTCTAGCCTAGTCTGGTCAATCTCCCTGGTAGGCTGACACTCAACAATATCTCTCCAGTGTACAGAGTCCTTCATTCCTAAGAAATCCTGGGGACATTATGACCTCCTGTTGTTGTAA